>JAQZBX010078694.1:0-14083 GCA_029593785.1 Cabassous unicinctus
AAAAAAAAAAATTAAAGGCATTCAAATTGGAAAGGAAGGAGTAAAATTTTCTCTATATTCAGATAACATGATCCTATACATAGAAAGTACTGCAAAATCTACAACAAAGCTACTAGAGCTAATAAATGAGTTCAGTAAAGTGGTAGGATATATGTTCAATGTGTGAAAGTCAGTAACATTTCAATACAGTAATAATGAGCAATCAGGGGAGGAAAACTTAAAAAAAAATCCATGTATAATAGCAACTAAAAGAATCAAATATCTAGGAATAAAATTACTTAAGGATGTAAAGGGGTAGCACACAGAAAGAAAAAAAAAAAACCAAAAAAAACACGCAATCAAACAAAAAACAGAACACTGTTAAAAGAAATTAAAGACCTAAATTAAAGGAAGAATATACCATGTTCATGGATTGGAAGACTAAATAACATTAATATGTCAATCATACCGAAATTGATTTACACATTTAACCCAATCCAAGTAAAAGTCCAACAGCAGTTTCACTGAACTGGAAAAGCTAATTATCAAAATTTTTTGGCAGTGTAAGGGGCCCAAATAGCCACAAACAACTTGAAAAAGAGAAAGGAAATTGGATGAATCACACTATCTGACTTTAAAGCATACTACAAAACTGCACTTGTCATTGTCAAAATTGCAAGGTATTGGCACAAGGATAAAAATTCTAATCTATATATTTCAATTGAGAGTTCAGATATAGACCAGGGCATACACAGGCAACTGATATTCAACAAAGCCACCAAGCCTACTGAACTGGGACAGGATAGTCTCTTCAACAAATTGTGCTGGGTAAACTGAATATCAATATATGAAAAAATGAAAGAGGACCATCTTCTCACACCCTATACAAAAAGTAACTAAAGATGGACCAAAGACCTAAATACAAAAGCCAAAATCATAAAGCTCCTGGAAGATAATATAGGGAAGCATCAACTAGAAGTGATAGTAGGAAATGTTTTCATAAACTTTACACCTAAACTTTGAGAAACCAAAGAAAAAATAGATAAAAAATTAATTAATAAAAAATTAATAAAAAATGTTATTCAAAGGAGTTTTCAAGAAAGTGAAAAGGCAACTTCTTAAATTAGAGAACATATTTGGGAAACACTTATCTGATAAGAGCCTGATATCCAGCGTATATAAAGAAATCTTACATCTTGAAAATAAAACAACAAAAAAAACATTTTAAAATGGCAAGAGATTTGAGCAGACGCTTTTTCAGAGAGGAAACACAAACAGCTTAAAAACACATAAAAATATGTTCAATTTCATTCACTATTAGGGAAATCTAAACTACAATGTAATAATCTCTTACATTTATTAGACTGATTGATATTTAAAAAACACAACAGTAAATTGCAACTGTTAGAAAGGATGTGATGGAATAAGAGCATTCATCCACTGCTTCTCAGAATGTTGAATGGTGTAGCCACTGTGGAAGAAAATTTGACAGTTCCTCAGGAAGTTGAGTATAGAATTGCAAAAAGATCCAGCAATCCCAATACTAGGAATATACCCAGAAGAAATGGAAGGAGAGATGTGAACAGATACATACACACAAATATTCATTGTGGCATTATTCACAATTGCCAAAATTTGGAAGCAACCCAAGTGTCCATTAAGTGATGAACCAATAAAAAAAATGTGGTGTATACACATAATGGAATATTACTTACCTGTAAGATGAATGAAGTATTGACATATGTAACAACATAGATGAATCTTGAAGACATTATGTTGAGTGAAGTAAGAAAGTCACCAAAGGATAAATATTGCATGATCTCACTAATATGAACTAAGGATATTGAGAAGATACGCAGAAGCAGAGTCTGAAAGGTATGCTAATAGGAGATATAAAGGGATTAGAGAGTCTTGAGCCAATGCTCAGACTGCGCAGAATCTAGAAATAGATGGATGAGGATGATTTGGCAGGGAATGGGGTGATAGTAGTGTAGCAATGTAGGTCAGGTTGACTGTGCTGTAGTGTCAGTTTGAGCAGAGTTGGGGGTGAGTTTTGGGCTGTACATGAAGCTGGGAAGAGGGCTGGAGAAAGGTACAGGTGAACTCTGAAGAGGTTGAGAACTGTGGTTGAGAAAACAGTTTTGACTTTCTTTCGGCAACTGTGGCAGGAAGGGTCACTGGTGCAGGATGTCCATGGTGTGAGGATATATGGGAAAGTGTGCACCTGAATCAATCCTTTATGGAATATGAATGTGTCCATATTGTCACAGGGCTTTATTTCAATGGGCAGAGACCCACACAATAACCAACAAGATATTGCATTCTCATCAATGGAAGTCCTGCTACATTCTCAAAGTTGCAAGAATCTCTAAAGTGCACAGCAGTGCAAAGTAAAAGAATGCAGACAAATACAATAAGCACTCAATATTAATGCTTGTACTTATAAACCTTATTCTTGTAAAGCTGAAACTTAGCTTAATAATATCTATTGCGTAGGAGTTACCTCCTAAAAAAATCCTTGTTACAAAATTATGACCTCCCTCTAAGTTATACTCAGCAAAAACTGTCTACCTTCCCTCCCAGCATGGAACACAAATCCCTGGGATGAGCATCCCTGGCACGGTGGCATTAATATCAAATGTCAATTAGTGATGCATTTGCAAAAAAAGATGTTGAACAAAAGGGGGAAATATTAAATACAAAGGAGATTACCAGATGAGTTGGTAGGTCATTTCAGATGTTACACTTATGCATGTCTCAGGCAGATCTCACTAACTGCCATGGTATACTAAGCTTCAAACTGTGGTGAACCAAAGGGTTCTAGATATGTTCAGACACAATACACAAGACTACAACCCCATAAAATCATCATGCCATGGGTGGGCCTTAACTTGGAATATATGATAACCCATGTCCCCAATGTAACAAAGTTAGAAATAATTTCCCTTCGCATGATTTTTCTATCCCTTTTATTTGAAATTATCAATAGCAATATGCCCATTAAATAAATGTGCCAGAGACTTAAATCTTCACTCCTTTCATATGCTGGTTGAGTCCTGAATCTCAGGAGAAATGTGGCAATGAATGACAATAATGAATGTCAATACCTACTCTCCAGTTTATCAGACTTCCCAGGACAACTTAAAAAAGATCATAATGGGGACCCTATCCCCCAAAACAGAGTATTCACACTTGCAAACAAAAGAATTCTTTCCATTTACCTCATAAGGTATAAGATCCATCTCAATCTGAAGTAAAATGGGAATCACCATCCCAAGAGCCTCAAGATTGAGCAATGAACAAACATAAGAGGGTAATGCAATTATGAACCAAGTTGATTACTATAATTGTAGTAATGGAAGAACTTTTAACATTGATAAAAGGTTATTTGTTACCAGCAGTTCTGAGGAGAAGGAAAGGGAAGAGTAGTTGGAATACAGAGCATTTTAGGGCATTGGAGTTATTCTGCATGATATTGCAATGATGAATTCAAGCCACTACACATTTTTTTGTCAAAACCTATAAATTTGTATGGTGCTAAGTGTCAGCCATCATGTAAACTAAAGACCTTGGTTAGTACCAATGATTCAATATTTGTACATCAATTGTTATAAATGTACCACCCTAATGTAAGATGTTATTAATAGGAGACAGTGTGATAAGGGGTAAGTGTGGGGTATATGAGAATCCCTTATATTTTTTATGTGAATTTTCTGCAATCTAAAACATCTTTAAAAATGAAGTTTATAATCTGCAAAAAAAGTTCTGCAGCTTCCTGACAGGAATTTTCATAGCTATTTAATCAAGGTAACAAATTAAATATTAAAAAAAATATATTTAAATGACAACTATAATACATTTTGGAGACTTATGATGGTTTCTTAACATTAGTCTCAAGTTACTAAGTCTTTCACTCATCTTCATATCAGTAATATGATCATAACTCCTAAATTTTATCTTTAGACTGCTCTTTGAAGCATTTGATAAAATTGAGGTTACTTTATGAATGTCCTCCATTTTTCATCCAAATTTTTCATATAAATAGGTACATATTCCCACAAGGTGTTACTGGTATTGTGATGTATGGAAGCTTGGTATAATGATATGCATATTTGTTTTGTAGTTTGCAGCTTTTAACATTTAATCATTGTTTATGTATGTTTACATATGAATATTCTTCAGCAAAATTTTATTTAAAAAAAAACCATGTGATATAACAAAGCCAGGGATGAGAAGGAAATTTATAGCCCTAAATTTTTACATTTAATTAGGAGAAGGAGCTAAAAGCAATGACCTAACTGCACACTTGGAGAAAACAGAAAAAGAAAAGCAAACAAACACAACACAAGCAACAGGAACAAAATTACAAAGATTAGAGCAGAAATAAATGAAATTGAGAACACGAAAGAAATATAGAAAATTTAAAAATTGGTCCCTTGAAAAAATCAATAAAATCCACAATCCCTATGTATTCTGAAAAATAAAGAAAGTGAGAAGATGCAAAAAAAATCATAAATGAGAGAAAATCATTATTACTGAACAACTGTATGTTAAGAAATTTGACAACTTAGATGGACAAATTCCTAGAATACACAAACCACCCACACTGACATGAGAAGTTTTAGAAACCTCAACAAACCAACCACAAGTAAAGAGATTGAATGAATGTCATAAAAAAAAAAAACAACACCTCAACAAAGAAAAGTCCAGGCTCAGAAGGCTTCCTATGCAAATTCTATCAATCATATCAAGAAGAAATGTCAATCATGCTCAAACACTTTCAAAAAATTGGAGAGGAGGTATCCTTTCCAAACTCAATCTCTGAAATCAAAATCACCCTAAAAGCAAAGCCATATAAAGTTACAACAAAAACAAACAAAAAACTACAATCAAATCTCTCCAATGAATATAGATGCAAACATCACCAAAAAAGTATTGCAAATAGAATTAAACACCACATTCAAGGACATATCTTGCACAATCAAGTGGGTTTTACCCAAGGTATGTGAGTGGTATAACACAAGAAAATAAATTAATGTAATATAGGACATTAAGAAATCAAAGGGAACATTCACATGTTCATTTCTATTGATACAGAAATGGTATTTGACAAATCTAGAATTATTTCTTATTAAAAATACTCCAAATGATATGAACAGAAGAAATACCATCAAAGTGATTCAAGGAATCTGTGAAAAATCCTCAGCAAACATCATATTAAATATTAAAAGTCTGCAAATATTCCCTCTTAGATTGGGAAAAAGACAAGGATGCCCACTGTGACCACTGTTATTCAACATTGAACTAGCAAGTATAGCTATAGCAAGTAGGCAAGAAAAAGAAATAAAATAAATCCAAATTGAATAGGAAGAAGTAAAACTTTCACTATTTGCAGATGGCATGTGCTATATTTAGAAAACCCTAAAAAATCAACACTGAAATTACTAGAGCTAATAAACAAATTCATCAGAGTGGTGGAACCAAAGATTAGCTCACAAAAATCAATGGCATTTCTATACACTAGAAATGAATTTGGGATGTAAGCAAGAACCTAATTCCATTCATGATAGCAACTAAAATAATCAAATATCTATGTATGAATTTAAGCAAGGATATATAGGATTTGTACTCAGAAAACAACAAAGCTTTGCTAAAAGAAATTAAAGAAGAACTAAACAAATGGAAATACATTCCCTGTTCTTGGATTGGGGGACTATTGTTAAAATACCAATTCTACAAAAAATTGATTTACAGATTCAACATGATAGTAATCAAAATTCCAACAGTCTACCCTGCAGAAATTGAAATGTCAATTTCCAAATTTATTTAGAAGGCGAAAAGTCCAAGAAGGGCTAAAAATATCTTAAGAAGGAAGAATGAAGTTGGTGGACTCACAATTCCTGACTTTAAGGCATATTTCAAACCTACAGTGGTCAAAACAGCATGGTATTACCTTAAAAATAGACTTAAAGATCAAAAGAATCAAATTGAAAGCTCATAAAAAGACTCTTACCTGTACATCAATTGATTTTTTGACAAGGCTACTAAGTCTGCTGACCTGGGACAGAAGAGTCTCTTCAAAACCTAGTGATGGGAGGACTGGATATCCATATAAGTATGAAACAGTATCCCTACCTCACTTCTTATGCAAAAATTAACTTAAAAATCAAAGAACTAAATATAAAAGCTAGGATGATAAACTCTTAGAAGAAAATGTAAGAAAGCATTTTCAAGATCTTGTGGTAGTTGATGGTTTCTTAAATCTTACAGCAAAACCTGAACACCAGAAAAAAATGTAGATAAATGAGACCTACTGAAAATCAAATGCTTTTTCACAAATGCTTATTGACTTTGTCAATAAGGTGAAAAGACAGCCTATCAAACTGGAAAAAAAGTACTTGGATACCACATATCTAATATGGGTTTAATATCTGTGATATATAAAAAGATCCTACAAATCAATGATAAAGAAACACTTGAGCCAATTGATGCTTTTCCAAAGAGGAAATACATGTTTTTTCAAATAGGAAATACAAATGGCAAAATAGAATATGAAAAGATGTTCAACATCACTAGCTATAAGGGAAATTCAAATCAAAACTACAATGAGGTATTTCACAACTATTAGAATGTTTGCTATATAAAAAAAAACACAAAACTACAAGTTTTTGAGAGAATATGGAGAAAGAAAAATGCTTGTTCATTCTATTTGGGAGTGTAGAGTTGTACAGCCATCATGGAAGACAGGTTGTTCCTGAGGAAATAAAATATAGAGCTGTCATAAGATCCAGCAATCACATTCTTTGCTCTACATTTAGAAGAACTGAATGTAAGCACATGAACAGACATTTTCACATCGGTGTTCATAGTGACATTATTCACAATTGCCAAAAGATATAAACATTCTAAGTCTCCATCAACAGATGAGTGGACAAAAAAAAAAATGTTTGTGCATACAATGGAATATTATTCAGCTCTTAGAAGAAAGGAAGTCAGGATGCTTATGACAACATGGATGAACTTTAAGGGCATTAGGCTTAGTAAAATAAGACACACAAAAATTTACAAATAATGTATGATCTCACTGTTTTGAGCTAAGTATAATGAGCAGACATGGAGTTAATAAGAAGAAGATTGGCCACCAGAAAATAGAATAGAAAGCAATGACATAATGTGAGCAGAATTGGTAATAAGATTGAATGTAAATGCTTGAAAATAGATAGAGGTTACAATAGCATATTAGAGTGTATGTTATGAGGAGTGTCAAGATTGGAGAATGGTTGTGGTTGAAAGGGAAACTTTAGGATTGTGTATGTCACTAGAAAAAAGTCTAAAGGATTGAACATTGGAATGTATAGCAATGTGAACCCTGGTGTGGAAGATGAGTGTGTTTAATGGAACAAATATAAGAATGTACTTCAATGAATTAGAATAAGTGTATGTTAATATACAAATATTTATAATGGAGTGGTACCAGAGCTAAAATACACCTAAAGCAAAGTATGGAGTGTAGTGAATAGTAATACATTAATATTTTCTCATCAATTGTAAACATTGACAAAAATGGACCTTAAGTACTGCATAGAATTTGAAATTATATAAAATATAAATATAAATAAATGTACAGAACTGGAATTAGATTAGTGGATATGTATGGATGTAGATTGATAAAGGGATTGAAAGATATCTGCTTAGGTGTGAGGGGTTTTTGTTTTTATAATAATGAAAATGCTCTAATATAGATGATGAAGAATGCACAACTCTTTAAGTATAACAAAACCCATTGAACGTACACTTTATATGGATTGTATGGTATATGAATATATCTCAGGAATATTGCTAAAAAAGTACCCAGAATTTATTGTTTAATAATACATAGACTCATGTGTAAAAATACTTTGCATTTTCTTGTAAGATTAGTGCACATCAATTTCAGTGTCTGAAAGTATCTAGATGGAGAAAAATGTGGGAAAAATTTTTAAAATTGAAACATACAGAAATTGAAAAAATAAATACTTCCATTAGTATCTTTATGAAATTATGACACATTCCCAACATACTTGCCTTTATTTTATAGGTATCATATATTATTAAAATGCAAAATTATATGACAGTAATATCCATTTGTAAAAATATTAATATTATAGATAATAATTAGAAAGCAAAAGCATAAATGATATGTAATATACATTGTTCAAAATTATAATCCACCAGCAAGGAAATGAGTAGTGAAATACAATGAAACTTTTCTATTATCTGAAATTTCATTAAACAGGGCTTAAGAGTTAAAGATAGATAAATTCACGTTGATATGGGGATTTAATCAATATCTTACAGAAAATAGTATCAATAATTAACAAATAAACATACAGGAGAATAAATTATATCATACCTCTTATGTAAGAGACGTTAGAGGCCATATTGAATATTCTTTCAGTTATTACAATTCTTTTGATAATGAATTGTAAACACATATAACCAGTCAAGAATAATACTGAACATAGTTAGTGGTAATAATGTGATGATGTTCTCTCAAATTCTATAAGAAATGTTCCAAAACAATGTAATGTCTTCATGGAGTGGTGTTGTATGGGAATTCTGCACGTTCTGTAAGATGGCTTTGTAAATTCACAACTTCTCTAATAAAAATATAATAGGGACAACTTTATAAGATAAATTTGCCTGGAGGAAGAGAGTGATAATGAGTTCAGTGGAGGAGACATATCTTACCAAACAAGGCTCCTGGGAAGGTCCATGTGGTTCCTAGCTTTTGCCTTTATTGTGACACAGCAGGGAAAAGTAGGATTTTCCTATGGATAATGGAAATTGGAGGTTCAAAATAAATTTGTGAAAGGTGTAAGGTGAGAGCTTAGGAGAAGGATCCATGAGCACTTTAAAAGACTTTATATCCTGCTGTGTTGGGGTGCAATGCTCTAAAAATATCTTTTACATATATTTCATTTATCAAATTATTCAAGCTTTTTGTTTATTTATCCTCTGGCTGGATGTTGTATACAATACTGAGAGTGGCAATGCTCCAATATGTGTTCATCAGTTGCAATGAATGTACCTCACTAATAAAGGATGTTGTTAATTCGGGAAAATGTGGGAGGTGTGGGGAGCAGGACATATGGAAAAGCCCTGTATTTTTTATGTGACATTTGTATAATCTAAGTATCTTTTTTAAAAATTTAAAAAATAAATTAACAAAAGAAGAAAGAGCTAAAATTGAAAAACTAACTGCACACCTGAAGGAACTAGAAAAAACAACAAACTAATCCCAAAACAAGCTGAAAGAAAGAAATATTAAAGATCAGTGCAGAAATAAATGAAATCAAGAATAAAAAGCAATAGAGAGAATCAACAAAACCAAAAGTTGCTGCCTTGAGTAGATCATCAAAATCGACAAACATTTAGCTAGACTGAGGGAAAAAAAAGAGAGAAGACACAAATAAATAAAATCAGAAACGAGAGGGGGGAAATTACCACTGACCCCACAGAAATAAGAGAGTTCATAAGAGGATACTATGAAAAACCGTATGCCAAAAAGCTGGAAAATGTAGATGAGATGGACAAATTCCCGGAAACACACGAACCAGCTACACTGATACTAGAAGAAATAGAAGTCTTCAACAAACAAATCAGAAGTGAAGAAATTGAAACAGTCATCAAAACCTCCCAAAGATGAAAAGTGCAGGACCAGATGGCTTCACAGGTGAATTCTACCAATCATTCAAAGACAACCTAATATCGACCTTGCTCAAGCTCATCCAAAATCGTGAACAGGGAAAATACTACAGAACTCATTCTATGAAGCCAACACCACCCAAAAGTTGGTACTTTGGAAAGACTGATGAAATTGTAAAACATTTATTTAGACGGACACAGAAAAAAGAGTGACGACACAAATAAATAAAGTCAGAAATGAAAGGGGAGACAAAACTACTGACCTGTCAGAAATAAAAAGAATTATAAGAGGATACAAAGAACAATTGTATACCAACAAATAATAATTATTAATTATAATTTATTTATTATAATAAATATAGGAGTTATTTAAGTTAACATAAATTAACTTAAAATGGATCAAATGATTTCATATAAGAACTAGGACTATAAAACTCCAAGAAAAATACATAAAGAAGCATTTTTAGGACCTTGTGTTATGAAATGATTTCTTAGATATTCCAAAAGAAACAATATTTGTGGGCTCATCAAAAGTTAAATTACCAAAAAAGCAAAAAACAAAAAACAAAAAAACAACTTTTGTGCATCAAAATACTTCATCATGAAAGTAAAAGGGCATGAAGAATGACAAAAATATTTGTAAAGCACATACAGGATGAGGTTTTAATACCTACAATATCTAAAGAAAACCTACAATTCAGCAAAAAATAACAAAATAACCAATGAAACAATGGGCAAAAGACTTGAATAGACATATTTCCAAAGAAGATATACAAATGACAAAAAAGTACATGAAAACATACTCAATATAATTAGCCATTAGGGAAATGAAAATGAAAACCACATTTTTGGTGGGAAAGTAAAATGGTGCTGCCACTTTGGAAAAATTTAGAAATTTCTCAGAAAATTAAGTAAAGAAATGTAATATGATCCAGCAATACCACTTGTAGGTATATACCCCTAAGAATTGCCAGCAGGGATTTGAATAGATATTTGTACACCAATGTTCATGGACACATTATTCACTTTAGCGAAAATAAAGAAGCAACCAAATGTACATTGACAAAGGCATGGATGATCAAAATGTGGTATATAAATACAATGGAATATTATTCAGCTATGAAAAGAAATGAAGTTTTAGTACATGCAATGATATGGATGAACATCATAGATATATTATTGAGTAAACTAAGCCATATACACAATGACAAAATTTGTATGATCTTACTTAAATGAAATAATTAGAATAAGCAAACTCATAGGTTACCAGGAGGAAGGAGTGGGCTTAGGTAATAAGGAGTTAATGCTTACTTGTACAGAATTTCTGTCTGGAGTGATGCAACAGTTTCAGTAATGCATGGTGGTGCTCATAATACATTGTAACTGTAATTAAGATCAATGAATTATATATTTGAAAATGATTCAAAGGGAAAATCTTAGGTTATATATATGTTAGTAGAATGATAACTTTAAAAATGTATGACTATATAACACAGTGCACCATAATGTAAACTATGGGCTATAGGTAATAGTAAAATTTTAACAATATTCCTTCATTAATTCTATCAAAGTAACCACACTAATGCAAAACATTAAAAATGGGAAGCGTGCATATGGGAACTCTTTGTTTTCAGCCTAATTTTCTTTAAATCTACAACATCTCTGATAAAAAAATAAAGAATCTTTGTAATGAATTACTATAACACATATGGGGTAAAGGGCATTTGTGTACAGTTTGTTATTTTTTGTAAATTAATATTTTTCTTGTTTTCCTTTGTTTTGACTTTACAAATATGTACAATTCTAGGCCCAGTAATCTCATTCCTGGGTATGTCATTGTGATGTAAACACCCCATATGTTCAATCCCAGTTACCTCCTAAAAAGAAACATATATATATATATATTCCCATATATCCCACCTCCTCCCCCTCTCACAATTTCCCATATTAATAATGTCTTTCATCAGTGTGATTCATTTGTTACAATTGAGCTAAATATTGAAGAATTGCTACTAACCATGGTCTATATTTTACATTATGGTTTACACTTTTTAAGACTGATAGAAAGATTAACACACATGAAGGCCGGTGTCTGAAAGTATGCAAAATTTTATGGGATAATATTTTGAAAGTTTGAAACATGTATAGAAATTTATAAAAAATAGTCTCGAGTAAATTTTTTAAAGTGTAATCTTTCTACAAATATAAATGCATTTATTTTATATTTATGACATATATTATTAAAATATTATGCAAACACATATGACAGTAACAATGTTCTGTCCTAGGGAGACAATAATAGATGCACAAGTCCTGTTTTGAAGGGCTCAAAATCTGCTGAGCACACAACGAATCATGTGGACAATGACGGACTGTGGTTCACAGTACAAGTATGGGAGCATTCTCTCATGAACTATAACAACTGTACAATACTAATACAAGATGCTAATAATAGGGGAGCATGTGAAAAAATACAAATGTAAGCTACAGCCTACAGTTAGTAGTAATATTTTGATTATATTCTTTCATAATTTTTAAAAAATATTCCACAACAATGCAAGGTGTTGATTAAGGGGTAATGTATGGGAATTCTGCACATTATGCCTGACTGTTTTGTAAGCTCACAAATTCCCTAATGAAGAAAATATATAAAAATCTGCTGAGCAAATTCACATGAGAACAAATTAATGCCATAGAATGCAATTAAATATTAAAAGCATAGCAAGGTTTCATACATACACTGTTTAAATTAAAAATCCATCAACAACAAAAAAAAATGCTATCTAACCTAAATATTCTAAAACAAAGGTTTAACTTAAGGGTCAAAGCCAAAAGCTCTGTACACATGTAGTGAGACATTGAAAATACAACTTAACTAAGCATAATTTTACTTGAACTTTGGATAAACCCATTGTGACATTGAAGAGTTAAAGAATATTTTCCAGAAAACAGTATTGAATAATGAAATATATGAGCATGAATTAAGTATCTCAAATGTGACAGATGTTATAAACAATATTGAATATTATTAAAATTTAATGATTTTTAAGATTCAAAAAATTAATTACATTTTTAATGTTTGTTGTCATAAAACTATTATTCAAAATAATTCGTTATTTTTAATCAAGCTACATAATAAAACAAACCCAAACCAAATTATTGTATATACTTTGTTTATAAAGATATACTTACTACAACTTCTGGTTTAAAAATAAAGAAGGAGCTATATCTTTTTAAAATAATTATTTTTTAAAGAAGCTTTAGATTACATAAAGGTTACATAAAAAGTATAAGGTATTCCCCTACTCCCTCCACCTCCCATACTTTTTATATCTTGAACAAATTTGGCTAACTCTAGAATAAGTTTACATAGTTATCAGAAAAGAAATTTTAATATTAAAATCATGTATAATATAGCAACTAAAATTTTTCAGTGGTTTACAGTATAGTTTACAATTTAGACTGCACAGTTTAATAATTTTTTATGATATTTACCATGTCCTGTGTCCATTAATGTAAGGTAATGAAGAGTATTACCCATGACCATTACATAGCCCGATTGATCTTTTCTGTTCCTTCCTCCCCACGCCCTGGGGCATATGACTCTTCCCTGTCTTGGCTCATGGGATGTCAAGATTCATTTTTACATGTCCTGGTTATTCTAACCTGACCTTCCTAATCTACCCACCTGTTAATCTTGCACCACTAGTAAAATCTCTACCCACCTGTCATATCTGTACAACAGTTATAACAATGATATCATCCATTAAAAAAAAAAAGTTTTTAATATGGGGTGGGGAAGCGGGAGGGAGGTTGGGTATGTGGGAGTCTCTAATATTCTGTGTGTGACTTTGCTGTGACCTAAAACTTCTTTGAAAATTAAATTGAAATTTAGGAGACACTGGGGAATGAGATGGGGAAGGTTTCACGATAAACTGGACATGCGATATTACAATGATAAAAGGAAAATAGAATAATTTCTTTTTAAAAAAAAAAGTATTTTATTTGTTTTTTGTTTTTTTTCCATTTTTTCAAAGGTCCCAATTTGCTTATTATATTTTATTATTAGATTAGTTTCCTTTTTTTTTCTTCTGAGTCTCCTTGTACTTATCTCTTGCATTTAAGATTATCATTATTATTTCTTTTTCCTATTAATTGTATTTTGTTATTATATTGGATTCATATTCAAGGAAGGTTTGAATCACAGAAAGGGTACAAGGGGGGCTGCAGAGGATCATTGGGGGGTATCGGGGATGGGGGATTCATGGGAGTAAGTCCATCTGAATATACATGAAAGATACATAAAATTGTTCAAATGATCAAGGGATGGGGCATGGTCATGGTGGGTAGACAGTTACTCAATGAGGGAATCTGAATTCCCACCCTGGAGATCTCTGCTACATTCCCCAAGGGAGCA
>JAQZBX010078695.1:0-14082 GCA_029593785.1 Cabassous unicinctus
TTTAAAAAATCAAAAAAACTTAACAACTGCTTAACCTTAACCTTTACCCCTCGCATCTTTAAAGCCTCTTTTAGGCCCTCCACAAATACTTCGTGCTCACTTAATGCTTGTCCCATAATTGCGTTGATCTCTTACTGGGATTCTATGTTCGCTGGGCAGGCTCCCCCGCGACGATCCCTTGTCTCCTCTGAAATGCGGCCGTCTTCTCTGACCAACGTTCGTCGCTGAGTCCCCCGTACTCGAGCCCCATGTTGGGCTCCACTTGTCCCAGCCTGTGGGACAGTCAACGGGAACCTACGAGAGGGGGAGCAGGAATGGGATGGAACAAGAGACGTGAGAGATGACAGCAAGACAGGATTCTGATCAAGCTGCCAAAGTTTATTGAAGAAACAGGGTATATATATTGAGGGGAAAAGGGCAATGATTGGTGGACCTAAAGTCGGGTGGCAGTTCGGGATTGGTGGTTGCTGTTGCTAGTGTAAGTGGCAGTTGCTTTCAGCGCAAAGGGGAAGTTTTGGCATGAATTCTCTAAACTTCATAGAAGGAGGCTATCAATAGATCAGGCTGTTCTTGTATCAGCCTTGGTGGCCATGTTACAAGTCACCGGTGCTGCTGACAAGGTGAGTAATAAATGTGCCACCATGAAGGTCCCCAACACTCTACCTCACTACTTGTTTTCACCCACTCAGTAATTCAACTTAACTAAATTACACTCATGAAAAATTTCCCCATAAATAAGAAGATTCAAAGTTAGAGATATAGCTCTGTTTTCACTCATTTGTATGCTAAAATCTTTTTCTTAGATCTCCAGCCCTAAATCTTGTTTACATGGCAGGAATTTATGATTATTTTATGTATATTGTGCAAAATAAGGGGTTATAACAATATTACTGCAATAGTCACCGTGAACTTTCTCTACAATTATATTTTGGTGAATTTATTCAGTGTTTAAACTTATATATTAGTGCTATATCACTTATTTAGGCAAGGAAAGTTATCTGGGACTTAGTAAGTTCATTTAAGTTAAAATAATTGGGGCTTCACTGGAAACATGTGACAGAACTAATCACTACACTTTTTTCCCTCTACAGAGTATAAAAATGGATAAAATAAATTTTCAGCTCTATTTCTCAAAAATCCATCCAAAAAGAAGAGATTTTTAAAGAAGATCCAAAATGTTAAAAACATCAATCCAAATGGTAGTTCATTGTAGTGATATTGAGAGAGGGGAGAGCAGTCAATCAGAAGAAAGAGTATATGTCACATTCCTCACATGGGAGAGACCCTGGAAAGTTCAAGAAACTAAGAAAGATTAAATACTGATGTGGTGTAGCAAAGTCCCACCAGATGAGCCAAAAGGGTAACCAAATCACAAAATTCACTGGAATGAATGTTAAGACGTGGCTCCTTAAACAACTCAAATGTAAGCCTTTGTCCTAAGGAGGAAGTCACGTGATCAGATCTATACTTTTTACTTTCACTCTGGCTGCAGATCACAGAATGAAATGAAGGGAAGCAAGTGTTCCTTACTTGAAAACTCCCTGAAATCCTCGCAATCTGTTGCCTCTTAACCATTCCTTTAAAGAGGCAGGAAAGGGAGGCATTAAGGCATTCTGGAAAAAATGACTAGGGATAGAATAATCTGTGTCCTCCTTCTAGTGGACAAAATACAAAGACTGTCATTCTCAATTCCTCTAAACAGGAATTTCTATTTATATAATAGTTTATCCTCAAGGTGCAGAGAGTGCTAAGGACAAGGTACTTTTAAAGTATGCATTTGTAATAGAAACTTTGCAACTCAATTTTACAAAAGAAACTACAAAGTACTGGAACTGGTACATAAATAAATTTGATGAAAGCTTTTAATATTCCATTAAAAGACCTGTGTGCAATATAATTATACCACAAAATCATAACATTGCATTTTAGTAACAAAGTTCTGATGTTTAAAATAGAGAAGAAATAATATGAAACCACAAACTAATGATCTGTACTGATATTGTGAAAGAATGGCTCCACATCTTTCCGTTCTGGAATTTCAAGAGTGGTGTCTGTTTTTCTACCTCTTTTTCTGGGATGAACTTGTGGTTTATTTGGCCAATAAGTTAAAGAATATGTTGTGCCATGTGATTCTGGCATGCCTTGGTCTCAGGTATATTTGGAAGTTGCTCTTCTCGCTTTTAGAATCCTACCACCACCAAAGAAATCAAACTGAGTTAGCTTTTTAGAAATCTACCCAGATTCTTCCTGTCTCCCTGTGGACAGCAAGCCATCTTCCACTCATATAAGTGGGGCTATTCTAGAACTAAACACAAACACTTGAACAAGACAGCTGAGAGCAGACAGGTCTGGCATAGACAAAATTGCATAATTGAAATGACACCTAAGTTCAAAATCAGATTCTACTCTTTGGAATACAATTCATCACTGAAAAAATTTTGGTTGAACTTTTTTTCTGGCACCCACCTTCCACATTTCCACTTCGCTGAAATCTCTTATAAAACTCCTCAGAATATAAGAACACATATCCTCAATCATGACATGGAGTAAAAGAAGAAATTAGTACTCCTTTTACACACATATCTTTTGATACATAGGACCCTATCACCATCTTGTTTGAAGTGAGAGACACAATTTACTAGAGACAAGAGCATTGTTTTACTTCAGGAATTGCATACGTATAGTTGTTTCCTTAAAAATCATTCATGTGAGTTTGTGTATATATTCTCTAACCTATCTATTCCTTGACTGCCTTATCATCAAATAATGAATGCCTCTTAAATCTCTGGAATAATGGACCTCTTCAAGACCCCCCAAAAAACAAAGATCATCTGACCACAACGTGCATCTGCATAAACACACAAAATTTAGTGCTTTTAGAAATTACCAGAAATCATGGAATTCTTTTTTATGAAACTCGGATTAAAAGTTCTACACTTATAAAATGCCTAAATTTCTTTCCCATATAAACATTCTATGATTACAAGAGATAAACAATAAATATGTCAAACATAGCATATCTAAAAGTGAATTTGTATTTTTCACTTCCAAAAATTGATCTATCTGCTCATTTCCAATATCAGTTAATAATATTTAACTCTTCCAGCTTGACAAGGTAAAAACATAGCATTCTCCTACTCATTTTCCCTCCAATGTTCCCGTTAATCTTCATAAGATATCCCTATCTGCTAATTTCTCACCACCTCCACTGCTACCACCTGAGTGGAAACACTCTTTTATATGCCAGGAGTTTTGTAATAATCTCCTAACTGGTCTACACCTCTGTGGCCCTAGTGTTTATAGCCTGGACTCCTTGCAAAATGCAGGTCATGACACACTGTCCTTAAAATCCTGCCAGAGCTCCCATTTTAACCTAAAGTCAAATTCCATGCCATGGTCTATGGTTCACCATTTGCTGATTCACCATTAATCAGTAGCTGTAGCATCTAACACTTGCCCCATCTTTGACCTTGCTCCCACCATGTGGGATTTCTCACTCTTTCTCAAAAATTTCAACCACAAGAAATAAATTTCAACCATGACAAAAATTCCAAGATTTTGAACAGTCTGCTCCCTCTGCCAGGAACATTATTCCAATATATAAGGCATGACTCTTCCTTGTCACCTTTAATTTGCTTTAATTTGTCATTTTTCAATTAGGCCCATCTTAATATTTTATTTAAATATGAATGTCAACTTCTACCAAAAGCCTGTTCCTTATTGTTCTGCTTAGACTCTGCTCTATTTCCCCCATACCTATTTTCTTCTTCTAGCTCCTCTTGTTTTATTAATTGTCTTTTTCAAGACCAGAATACTACCTTTACAAGAGCAGAACAAACACTCTATTTTGGTTGCTGCCATATCACTAGCATATTGAAGAGTTCCTAATAGAAATTGGTGGTCAATAAAGGACACTTGGATAAATAAAAGGATAGCTACCTTTATATTTTGAATTTCTTTATCCCAAAGCACTTTCCACTTCTAACCTAACTCAAAATATTCAGTAAATAATCTATATTCGGGTGGACTTAATTGGGTTAGTATAACATAAGATTAATAAGAAGGAAGAGTAAATAAAGAAAGGATTCATTCCCAAGATAAATTGTAATTCATGTAGAAATATCCAAAAAAGTATTGACACAAAAAACATTAGAGCCAAACATGGTAAATCATCCCATATAAAACAGCTTCTCAAATGTGTTTTTCCCTGTAGCAGTACAGTTCACTTCACTGGGAGCAAACAAAACTCTACACTTCTTTTATTTCATGGAAATTATTAGTCCCTCCAGCATATGAAAATCAGCATCGGGGAATGAAAATATCCTCTACTGAGACCTGGACCACACAGAGTAAATCCATCAGAGTCAAAAAGCATGTCACATTTCTTGTCCCCTTATTTCCTTCATTGTGTTAATGAATATATATGGGCCCCATTGTGACTACCAGATTGAATTTCTAATTCTTGATGGAGGCAAGATACACCATTAGATGGCACTCTCTTTTAGAAGGAAACATAAAAATATGTGAGTGTGAGAGAGCATGAGTGTGCATGCCTTTGGGGACTTATCCATTAAAACACACAGAAATATTTACCTCTTTCTCCAAGACATAATTAAAATTCTCTGGTCTCTAAATAATTAATTGGAATTAATGTGCAGTTCATGTGTGATACATTAATTAAGACATAATGAAACAAAGAAAGTTTTATTGAAAATTGACACTATGATTATTAGTCAGAATGAAATTGTTAAACATGGTTGAGAAGAGAAATTCTACAAATTGTACTAATTAAATATTCTATAATATATTATGTGCTCCATAATTTGGTTCCTTGTCATAAACTCTTTGCTCTGTCCAGACTATGCTTTGCAAACTTTCCCATCAGTAAAACCTTATCCATAGTTGGAACTGTGGCAGTTTGATATTGTTTATGAATTTCAAAATGAGATATTGGATTATGTTTGTAAATTGGTCTTTTCCTCTGGGCATATTAGAGTTTATTGGAATCAGAGATTTAGCTTTTACTTGATTAAACAATGATTAAGGTTTTGACTGGGCCACATCAGTAGGACATTGAGTTCCTGCTCCATTGGTGAGTGGGGACTCACAGAGAAAAGACATGGCAGGGAACAGAGTTTGGAAATTTTGAGCTGGAGTCCCAGGAAGTAAACAAGCAGGAGAAGAATAAGAGGAGCTTGGTCATGAGGCAAATCACCCTGGAAGAGAAACAAGCCATTTGCCTGATAATCTATAGCTGGCCTTGTTCAAGAGCAGAGCAGCTGATCCCAGAGTGATATGAGCCCCTGGAGGAGAGGAACCCAGGAAGCCTGAACTCTTGCAGATGTTGGCAGCTATCTTGCTCATTCACGTGGCAATAGACTATGGTGAGGGAAGTAACTTATGCTTTATGGCTTGGTAACTGTAAGCTTCTACCCCACAAAAATACTCTTTATAAAAGCCAACAGATTTCTGGTATTCTGCATCAGCACCCCTTTGGCTGATTAATACAGAAACCAAATTTAGGAGCATTTCATGAGAGCATAAACCCATGTCTTACATGTAAATGTACTACTAAAATTAGGAAATATCTTGCATCACCATGAAATTGTATCTTTGTTTTAATTATAACTTTACCACAAATAAAACTGAACAAGAAAAGAAATACAAACTTTCATAGAATCTAAATGGTCTTAAATCATTGCATTATGCAGAAGAGATTTTCACTCTGAATATAATGTTAAAGTGGAAGGTTTTGAAATCTATCCACCTATCTTTCTATCTATCTATATCTCTCATTCAAATATATTACTTTCTTTTTATTCTGTAATCTTGGAGAAAATTTATGTTGCTCAAAACTCACAGTGACTTCAAGTAAAGTCCTTTTTTGTCTCTTGCAACTCAAGAAATCTGTTATCTTTATATCATGACAAGGCAGGAAACAAGAATGAGAATAATTACTTAGAAACTTGTCTCCAGGTCCATTTTTAATAAGTATATTCTTACAACTTACCTCATTTTCTCGCCTAAGTAGCCTGGTACCTTGAGTCCTGAGTTCTAAATTTGCCCTCCTGATTTCTCAACACTCAATTAAATGATCTGAAGGAAATAGTTCAACCCTTCAATCCTAAAAATGAAGACATGACATGTACTTTCACATTAGGAGATTAAAATATAATATATTCAGGCAACAAATGAACTGTCAAGTACAAGTAATATAAAAAATCAGTGCATCTTGAAATTTTCACAAAATATGAGCAGATTTATACACTGTGTTCCAATCAAGCAGACTTATCAGTTTTCACAAAATTCCCAGCCCAATATATCTTAAAATACTGCTAAAGTTTATTCAAATATATTAGCACACAACTTAAAGAGAAATGCAAGATGATGATTCCAGATTATCAAATGATTTTTTTTTTGCTTTCTTGTTTTACTTACTTCTGAGTGTTCAGACTGACTACAGAGACATGGACATAGCTTATGATATAGTTTTTGTTTACTAAGAATTTTCATTTAAGAAGTTTTGACTCTATCAAACACTTTCCTCAGGGTAACTTCCACACCTTCATTTCATAAGCTATAGACCAGGGATTTCAACATTAGAACTGACACATTACAGAAAACAGACAATGCTTTATCCCATACCAGACATAGCTAGTGCATGATCAGGAGTAAATGAGAATTTAACCATACTACAAGGGACGGCCAAGAGGTGAGAGGCAAAATTGGACTGGGCCTTGAGACAACCAGGATAGAACAAACTTTCAAATGGCAGCAATGATGAAGGGGTAGAAAACAAGAATAAGGACAGTGGGAGTGATGACATTGGAGGTAGGCATGAAAATGATCATAACCTGGTAGCTCTCCCTCATTTCACATGCTAACTTATTCATAGAATAAGTCATTGAAAACATTGTTGTCACAAAATCTCAAGGAAGCCAACAGTCAATGAAGCCTAAACAAGAATGGCACATAAGCTCATGGACATTGCCTGGGACTTCAAGAAAGACTGGATATGGCCATGTACTGGTCATAAGCGATGGCTGCCAATATGTTAATACTCACTACAAGCCAGCCCAGCAATGAAGAAATAATAAACCAAGCAGCCAGCAATGCAAAGTTTTTAATCCAAAGTTGCAGGCCATCAGGATTATGGTCCAGAAAGAAAAATACATAAGAATTTCAGGGGACCAGAAACAAGTTCTGAATGAAGAAACACAAAGGTGTGTGGATCTTTCTAAAACATGAAGCACATAACTAATGGAGATGAAATAGTGTACTCTCTGTACCCGTAATCCAATTGTGAACCCTAAAAAGAATGAACTCTTTTATATAATGAAATTATTAACCATTGACATTGGGTTTCTATGGTGCCCTTCTATGCAAAAATTAATAAGTATATCATGAATTAAAATATCAGTATCTGCCTTTTCCCATTATATGCACACATAGGTTATTAAAATATTCAATTGACACATATGCATATGCATTGCTCATGTTGATCCATGTTCATATTGAATTTGGTGTTATTACATTTTGCATAGCTGAGAAATAAGTTCTGTGCTGCTTTCCAATATTTTATTTCTACCCTGGCTGAGGGTGGACAGGGGTTTCCTTTCTGTGGGTTTGGTTGCCTGGACCCCCTTGCAACATGGGGGAGCACACAAGCCGGATTGAAGTGGAACTGGGCTGAGAGGAGAGGTGAATCTGTTGAAGAAGCCTGATATATCTAGACATCCTGGAATATGGAGGCTTGGCTTGGAGAGGGTGGAGTCAGCCAATTTTATAGTTTCACGCTGAAGAGTATCTGAGTTTCAGCTCCCCAGGGGAAGTCAGGCAGTGGGAAGTATTTGATAAGTTTTCATGAGCCTATTTAGGGTCCCCTTGGTCGGGGGGTGGTCTGGAACAGCCCTTCTTTTGGGTCCCAAAAAAAAAAAAAGCTACTCAAAAAAATTTTTAATATAGCTTACTCACTAAAATCTGCCTCAAAATCTGCAGAGAGAAGCCTACATGGTAATTGATTAATGAACATAGGCAGGCTGAAAGGCTCCACAAGGGCCCAAGAAGGAATACTGTTCTTCCTTAGCTTTGTTTGACTGTTTGCTTGTGTGTTTGTTTCTTTGTTTTTCTTTGTTTGTTTGTTTCTTGCTTTTCTTTCTTGCTTTTGTTTTCTTTCCTCCCCATCAATTTTTTTAAAAAATTAGGTGCTGCTAGCTTGTTTCTTCTTTACTGTGCTTCTTCTTCCTTGATTTCCCATTTTCTATGTATATTGATTTTGTCCACCAATACTATCTCTTTTCCTTCCTTCATCTTTCTAAATTCTGCTTTCTGTTGTGGCTCTTACATTTTTTCATTACTACTCAACTACACGGGTTTCAATTTCTATCATGTCTATTCTGTTTTATTTATTTTTTATTATTAACTTGTTCCTTTCAGGCCTTTCTTTACTCTTTCTCCCTCTCTGCATCATTGTGGCCTTTTAGATCATTCTATATATTTTTCTCTATTTGGTTTCCCATTCAATTGTAGGCACTCCACTTTTTTTTCCCTATTACTCTACACTGGGTAATGAGTTAAATATTCATTTTACTAAGTCTTATACAGCCCTTCTTCTAACTTTTATCAATATTACTATTGTCTTTATCCTTTCTTATCTCTTTCTATTCCTCTGGCCCTAATCTTTTTCCTTCAAGGGAACATAGAAAAAAGCAAGGACATAGAATAAGAAGAACAAAGTGTCAAAGAGAAAACTTAACACACACACAGAACCACCAGCTAGAAAAACTCTTGAGCAGAGAGAGAGGCTTATCAACTGAAAAAATCCATCAAGATACAATGATGACAAGGAGAAACAAAAAATTACAAACCATACTGAGAAACAAGAAGACATGGACCAGTCCAATGAACAAATTAAAAACCAGGAAGAGATACAGAAGATTGAACAACTAATCAAAGCTGTCCAAGCAAATATCATGGACTGATTCAGGAGGCAAGATGGCATTGGTTTAGGAGGGCATTCCCTGAGAAATCCCTGAGGATGGCAGATTGTGGACAGGGTCCTACCCAGGGGTCTGTGGTGTGCGTGCGTGGAGTGAGAAGCTTGGGACATCTATCTGCGCAGATTGAAGGCATGGACTGATGGGTAGAGATTTGGAACATTGAAAGAAGCAAGGAAATAAAAGAAGAAGAAAAAGTGTCAAAGAGAAAACTTAACAGACACGCAGAACCACCAGCTAAATAAAACACTAGAGCAGAGACAGAAGCTAATTAACTGAATAAACCCATCAAGATAAAATGATGCTTAGAGGGCAGCAAAAAATTACAAAACACACTGAGTAACAGGAAAACATGGACCAGTCCAATGAACAAACTAAAAACCAGGAAGTGATGCAGAAAATCAAACAACTAATCAAAGTTTTCCAAAAAAAATATCATGGACCAACTTAAAGACGTGAAGGAAGAGATTAAGGATATAAAGAAGACACTGGGAGAACATACTGAAGAAATTGTAAACGTATGCAAAAAGATAACGGATATGATGGTGATCAATGGCACAATCCAAGAAATCAAACAGATACAGGATTCACATAGCAGCAGATTTGAACAGGCAGAAGAAAGAATTAGTGATGTGGAAGACAATATATCTGAAATCATACAGATAGTAGAACAGATAGACAAAAAGATGGAAAAATCCAGCAGGGCCTCAGGGAATTACCCGACAACACAAAGCACGCAAACATATGCATTATGGGCATACCAGAAGGAGAAGAGAAGGGAAAGGGAACAGAAGGAATGCTGCAGGAAATAATGACTGAAAATTTCCAACCCTATTGAGAGAGATGGCTGTGCAGATCCAGGAAGCACAGCACACCCCAAACAGTATAAATACCAACAGGCCAACTCCAAGACATATATATGTCAAAATGTCCAATACTCAAGACAAAGAGAAAATATTCAAGGCAGCAAGAGAAAAGAGAACCATAACATACAAGGGAAGCACAATAAGATTAAGTGCTGATTTCTCAGCTGAAACAATAGAGGCAAGAAGAGAGTGGTATGACATAGTCAAAGTACTAAAAGAAAAAATCTTCCAACCACAAATTCTGGATCCAGCAAAACTGACATTCAAAAATGATGGAGAGTTCAAAGTATTCACAGATAAACAGAAATTAAGAGAGTATGTCAATCAGAAATCTGCACTTCAAGAAACACTAAAGGAAGTTCTACAAGTTGAAAGGAAAAAAACAAGGGAGAGAGAGTTGGAGGAGAGTTTAAAAACAACTGAAAATGCAAAAACAGAAACAACATATGATATACATTAACCCAAAGAAAAAATGGCTGAAGTAAGAAATTGCTGCGAGTAATAACGCTGAATGCTAATGGATTAAATTCACCAATCAAGAGACACAGATTGGCAGAATGGATAAGGAAATATGATCCATCTATATGCTGTCTACAAGAAACCCACCTTAGACCCAGGGATTCAAGGAAGCTGAAAGTGAATGGCTAGAAAACAGTTTTACAAGCTAACAATAGCCATAAAACAGCAGGAGTAGCTATTCTAATATCAGACAAAATAGACTTTAAATGCAAAAGTATTGTAAGAGACAAAGAAGGAAACTATATATTAGTAAAAGGGGTAATCTCTCAAGAAAAGAGAAAAATCATAAACATTTATGCACCTAATCGGGGTGCCCAAAATACATGAGGCAAACTCTGGAAAAACTAAATGGAGAAATAAATGTCTCTACAATTATAGCAGGGGAGTTTAATACACCATTATCACCATTACACAGAACATCTAGACAGAGAATCAATAAAGAAACAAAGGCTATAAACAATACATTAGAGGACCTGAAATTACAGAACACTACACCCAAATACAGCAGGATTTACATTCTTCTAGAGTGCACATGGATCTTACTCCAAGATAGACCACATGCTAGGCCACCGAACAACTCTCAATGAATTC
Organism: Cabassous unicinctus; assembly: GCA_029593785.1. NCBI lineage: Eukaryota > Metazoa > Chordata > Mammalia > Cingulata > Chlamyphoridae > Cabassous > Cabassous unicinctus. Next base: position 10,973 of record JAQZBX010078695.1, read on the forward strand.
AGAAAGATTGAGATTATGAAAAGTAATTTCTCTGACCCCAAAGGAATGAAATTGGAAATCACTAACAGCCAGAGAAACAGGTTAGGCACAAGGATATGGAAGTTAAACAACACACTCTTAGAAAAACAGTGGGTCAAGGAAGAAATCTCAAAAGAAATCAGTAACTACCTTGAAACTAATGAAAACGACACCACAACATATCAAAGCTTATGGGATGTAGTGAAAGCAGTCTTGAGAGGGAATTTCATAGCCATAAATACATATATTAAATAAGAAGAAAGAGCTAAAATTGAAGACCTAACTGCACACATGGACGAACTGAAAAAACAACAAAAACCTAAACCAAAAATAAGTAGAAAGAAGGAAATAACAAAGATTAGAGCAGAACTAAATGAAACAGAGAATAAGAAATCACTGGAAACAATAAACAAAACCAAAAGCTGGTTCTTTGAGAATATCAATAAAATTGACAAACCCATAGCCAGACTAACAAAGATAAAAAGAGATCAGATGCAAATTCACAAAATAAAGAATGAGCAAGGGGATATCACTACTGACCCCACAGAAATAGAGTGTCATAAGAGGATGCTTTGAAAAATTATATGCCAACAAGAATGACAATTTAGATGAAATGGACAAGTTTCTAGAAGCTCAAAAACAGCCTACATTGGCGAAAGAAGAAATTGATGAACTCAACAGTCCAAATACAAGTAAAGAGATAGACTCAGTCATCAAAAACCTCCCAGCTAAGAAGAGCCCAGGACCAGATGGCTTCACAGCTGAATTCTACCTAACATTCCAGAAAGAGCTAACACCAATTATGCTTAAGGTCTTCCAAAAAATAGAAGTAGAAAGAATATTGCCAAACTCATTCTACATTGCCAACATTACCCTAATACCAAAACCAAACAAAGATACCACAAGAAAGGAAAATTGCAGACCAAATTCTCTAATGAACCTAGATGCAAAATCCTCAACAAAATACTTCTAATAGCATTCACCAACATATCAAAAGGATTAATCACCATGACCAAGTGGGTTTCATTGTGGGTATGCAAGGATGGTTCAGTATAAGAAAATCAATCAATGTAACACACTACATAAACAGATTGAAAGAAAAAAATTGCATGATTATCTCTATAGATGCAGAAAAAGCATTAAAAAAATACAGCACTTTTTCCTGATAAAAACACTACAAAAGACAGGAATAGAAGGAAATCTTTCTGAATGTGATAAAGGGTATATATGAAAAACTCAAAGCAAACATCATCTTCAATGGTGAAATCCTAAAAGTCTTCCCTCTGAGATTGGAAACAAAACAAGGATGCCCAATATCACCACTCCTATTTAAGATTGTCTTAGAAGTACTTGCTCGAGCATTGAGGCAAGAAACATATACAAAAGGCATCCACATGGGAAAAGAAGAAGTAAAAATCTCATTATTTGCATAAGACATGATTCTATATGTAGAAAGCCATGAGAAATCTACAACAAAGCTTCTAGAACTTATAAAGGAGTTCAGTAATGTTGCAGGCTATAAGATCAATGCTCAAATATGAGTAGCATTTCTCTACAGCAATAACGAGTAATCTGAGGAGGAAATGAAGAAAAAAATGCCATTTACAATAATAACTAAAAGCATCAAATAGCTAGGAATAAATTTAACTAAAGACGTAAAGAACTTATATACAGAAAACTACACAACACTGTTAAAGGAAATCAAAGAAGACGTAAATAAATGGAAAAATATTCCCTGTTCATGTATAGGAAGACTAAACATCATCAAGATGTCTATCCTACCCAAACTAATTTACAGATTTAATGCAATCACAATAAAAAATAACACTGTATTTTTAAGGAACTGGAAAATCTAACCACAAAATATATTTGGAGAGGTAAGAGGCCCTGAATTGCCAAAGACATATTGAAAAAGAAAAATGAAGTTGGAGGTATCACATTACTGGACTTTAAAACATATTACAAAGCTACAGTTGAGGGGAAACAAGCAGAAGTGTGGCTCGCCAATCTAGTAAGCTTAAGCCTGTAGTTGATACCGCTACTGACTGAGCAGGGCGGCTGGAACGGGTGACAACGGCCTCGGCCTGGTATGGGTGATATTGCCCTCTCTTGCCCTATTGCCCACTTGCTGTTTTTCTCCCCTCCGTCTCTCTTTTTTTTCTTTTCCTTTTCTCGCTCCCGCCTCCCTCTTATGTCCCTCCTACTTTCTTACCACACCCCACCCACTTCCCTACCACTATATAAGATGTGAGCTTCCACAATAAAGCAGACTGCGCCATCAGCCTGTCTCCGCGAACATCATTCGCGCCGTCCTTACCTCCCGCCGAGCAACAAATGGCACCCAACATGGGGCCCCCTCCGGTCCTACTTGCTTATTTTCTAATATTCCACTATCTTTTTATCGTGCTTATCACTGTTCTTGCCGTTCTCTTTGGTGCCATTCTGGCCATAGTAGCTCCGGCTGACTGGTCTTTAGCAGACCGTACCTTCCTTGCCATAGCCTTCCTCTTCATAATAGCCTCTGCCACAGCACTTGCTTACTTTGAATTTTAATTCTAAGGACCACAACTACTCGAGCCATCAGCTCCAGCGAAGGACCTCCAAGCCACCAGCTCCCAGGTCAGGACCCCCGCCCACATCATGGGCCCCAACCTCTCTAAAAAGCAGCACCCGCAGGTACGGGCTCTTGCTGCACTCTTGGATTGCTACAACTGTCACGTAACGATAAAACAGTTGCAGAAATACTGGGATTTAATACTCCCAATCAATCCCTGGCTATCTACAGCCAACCTATGGGACCCAGAGACCTTCCGATTGCTCCTTGACCGAATAACTTCGGCTATAGAGCATGAGAATAAAAGATTCCCTCCCAGATTTATCCCTACCTTAATTACCATTTGAGCTTGCCTTCAAGGCAGCAAACCACCTACAGCAATATTTTCTGTGGATTCTGAGGAAAAGGAGGAGAGAGATAGCACCTCGTTAGTTCTGCAATATAATAATTTAGTTGAGGAGGAAGAATCAAACGAGTTGAAATGGTGCACTTCCACCTTCTTCCTCAGAGAAACCTGGTAAACAACAAAATGGCGATT
>JAQZBX010078696.1:0-14083 GCA_029593785.1 Cabassous unicinctus
TATTTAGCTGGTGGTTCTGTGTGTGTGTTAAGTTTTCTCTTTGTCACTTTTTTCTTCTTATTTTATTCCCTTGCTTCTTTCTATGTTCCCATGAAGGCAAAAGATTAGGGCCAGAGGAATTAAAAGATGTGAGAAAGGAAGAAGGATAATAGTAATAATGATAAAAGTTATAAGAGGGGCCATATAAGACTTAGTGAAATGAATATTTAACTCATGTTGGCAGTGTAGAGTAATAGAGAAAAAATGGAGAACCTACAATGAACTGGGAAACCAAATAGAGGAAAATATTTATAATGATTTAGAAGGCCAGAATGATGAGGAGAGAGAGAAAGAGTAAAGAAATTGCTGAAAGAAAAAGTTAATAATAATAAAAAAAGAAGAAAACCAAATAGATAGAATAGAAATTGACACCCTTAAATTGTGGACTAATGAAAAAAGATGATATATAAGAACCAGAACAGAAAGCAGGAGGCAGAAAGATGAAGGAAAGAAAAGAGATAGTATTGGAAAACCAAATCAATATAGACAGAGAACTGGAAATCATGGAAGAAGAAGCAAAGTAAAGAAGAGACAAGCTAGCAGCACTTAATTAAAAAAAAAAATTAAAAGAAAACAAAGAAAAAAAGAAGGGGTTTAGGAAAGAGGAAAGAAAAACAAGAGACCACAAATAAACAAGGAAAAACCAAACATCCACAGAAGCCAGCATGCAAACCAATCTAAGGAAAAACAGTATTCCTTCTTGGGCCCTTGTGAATCCTCTCAGCCTGCTTGTGTTCATCAGTCAATTGCCCTGCAAGGTTCTATCTGCAGGTTTTGAGGCAGATTTTAGTGATTAAACTAAGTTTTAAAAAATGTCTTTTTTTTCACTTTTTAAAGTGACTGTATTCTTTTTTTTTTTTGATGAAATAAAGGACCCAAAAGATGGCCTCTTCTAGACCACCCCCTTTACTGAGGGGACCTTAAATAGGCTTGTGGAAACTAATCAAGCATTTCTGACTTCCTGGCCTCCCCAGGGGAGCTGAAACTCTAATGCTTGTCAGTGCAGAATGATAAAATTGGCTGACTCTGCCCCCTCTGGAGCCAAGCCTCAGTATAACCAGGCTGTTAGGTAAATCCAGCTTCCTTAGCAGATTTGCCTCTCCCCTCAGCCTGGTGCCACTTCAAGCCGGCTTACTTGCTTCCCAGTGCTATGAGGGGGTCCAGGCAACCAAACCCACAGAAATGAAACCCCTCTCCACCTTTTGTCAGAACCCTCCCACTCTTGCAGAATGCTCCCTCTCACCGAGTTGCTGGCAGGAGACGGGGTGTATCCCTGGGCAGCTAAGTAAATCAACCTTCCTCAGCAGATTCACCACTCCCCTCAGCCTAGTGTCACCTCAAGCCAGCTATTTTGTTCCCCAAAGCTTCAAGGGGTTCCAGGCAGCCAAATCCACAGAAGGGAAACCTCTCTGGACCCTCCACCAGAGCCCTCCTACTCTCAGAGAATGCTCCCTCTCACCAGGTTGCCGGCGGAGTCGTGGCTCAAACCAGACTTTTTCCCTGAAGGTGGGGCTCAGCCATCTATGTCAACTGCCACAGGCAGGTGAAAAGTCACGAATCTTTCCTGAGCAACCCACCTTACCATCCAGCCCCCTCTATATTGATGTTCCCAAGGTTCTCACTCCTCGAGCCCCCAGCACAGACCCCTCAGTCAGGATCCTGTCCACAATCAGCTGTCTTCTGAGAGTGACTTAGTGACTGCCTTCCTAAACCAATACCATCTTGCCAAGCTATGCCCATTTTCTTTAATGTACTTGTTTGAGCACTGAAGCAAGAAAAAGATATAAATCTCATCCAAATTGGAAAAAAATATATAAAAATTTCACTATTTATATATAGGACATGATCCTCTATATAGAAAGCCCTGAGAAACCTACAACAAAGCTTTAAGAACTTACAAATGTGTTCAGTAAACTCACAGGCTATAAGATCAATGCTCAAAAATCAGTAGCATTTCTGTAAAGCAATAATGAGCAATCTGAGGAGGAAATGAAAAAAAAATACCATTTACAATAGTAGCTGAAAGAATCAAATATGTACTTTAAAGATGTAAAGGACTCATATATATAAAACTACAAAACACTATTAAAAGAAATCAAAGAAGACTTACATAAATGGAAGAATATTCCCTGTATATGGATAAGAAGGCTAAACATCAACAAAGTGTCTATCCTACCCAAATTAATCTACAGATTTAATGCAATCACAATAAATATCAACATTGTATTCTTTAATGATGTGGAAAAACTAACTACAAAATTTATTTGGAAGGGTAAGAGGCCCCAAATACCCAAAGAGATATTTAAAAAGAAAAATGAAGTTGTAGGTATCACACTCCCTGAGTTTAAAACATACTACAAAGGTACAGTGCTCAAAACTGCATGGCATTGGCACAAGGATAAACATACTGAACAATGGAACTGAATTGAGAGTTCTGATATAGATCCTCACATACTCAGTCATCTGATATTTGACAAGGCCACCAAGCTAACTCTGTTGGGAGAGAATGACCTCTTCACCAAATGCTGCTTGGAGAACAGGATATCCATATCCAAAAGAATGATAGAGGAATACCATCTCACACCTTATACAAAAAACAACTCAAAATGGGTCAAAATATAAATATAAGAACCAAAACCATAAAGACTTTGGAAGATAATGTGGGGAAGCATCTACAGGACCTTAGAAGATAATGTATGGAAACATCTACAAGACATGGTAATAGGAAATGGTTTCATGAACTTCACACCCAAAGCATAAGCAGCAAAAGAAAAAATACATAAATGGAATCTCCTCAAAATTAAAAGCTTCTGCACCTTAAAGGACGTTATCAAGCAAGTGATAAGGCAGCCTACCCAATGGGAGAAAATATTTGGCAACCATATATGTGATAGGAGCCTAATATCTTGCATATATGAAGAAATCCTACACTGAAAATAAAAAGACCCATTTAAACCCATTTAAAACATGGGCAATTGACCTGAAATGACACTTCTCCAAGGAAGAAATACAAACGGTTAAAAAAGCACATGAAAAGATGCTTGACGTCGCTAACTATTATGGAAATGCAAATCAAAACTACAATGAGATACCATCTTACACCCCTTAGAATGGTGGCGATTAAAAAAACAGCAGACTATAAGTGTTGGAGAGAATGTGGAAGAATGGGAAAACTCATCCACTGTTGGTGTGATTGTAGAATGGTTCATCCACTATGAACCATTATGTCCACTATGGAGGACAGCTTGGCAGTTCCACAAAAACTATCTATAGAACTTCCATATGATCCAGCAATTCCACTGCTGGGTATATACCCTGAATAATTGAAAGCAAATATGCAGATATATGCACACCAATGTTCATAGCAGCATTGTTCACTATTGCCAAAAGTTGGATTCTACCCAGGTGCCCATCAATAGATGAATGGATAAACAAAATGTGATACATACATACCGTGAAATATTATTCAACTGTAAGAAGGAATAAAGTGCTAACACATGGGATAATATGGATGAATCCTGAAGTCCTTCTGTTGAGTGAAGCAACCCAGGCATTGAAGGATGAACAGTACATGACCTCATGTAATATGCATTAAGGAAATTGAGCAGTCTGAGATATATTGTCTGTAAGAAAGGTTTACAAGAAGTAGAAAGACAAGAGAAGGTTGTGAGCCTTCACCCATACAGATGAAATCTATGGTAAAGTGATAGAGTGTAGTTGCATATTCAATGGATAGGACAGGAGGGTAGTGATATTATTGGGTTAGGAGGTGTAAAAGTGACAGGTGGGTAGATTGGAAAGGATGGGTTTGAAGGTCCAGGATACTGGGGGCAGGGTTGGGAAAGGGACCAGGTGAAAACTGTGGATTTGTGGGTATGAAGTTCAAAGTACAGAGGTGGGAATGCTCTTTTTGCAATATGACAAGGAAGGGTCACTGGTTTAGGGTATTGGTTGGAGGGGTATTCAGGACAGGGAACACCTGGCGCAGGCTTCTAGGGAGTGTGTGAGTGTTCATTTTGTCATGATTTGTTATATCAGTGGGTGGAGACCCACATAATGAGTGGGAAGGAGTTGGAATCCCATATATAGGAGGACCAATTTGTACAGAAACAGACAGGTGGAAGTCTCTCAAGAGCAAGGGCAGTTCCTAATAGGGGAGGACAAACCAGTGTGTCAAGACCTCTTGTTGCATGTAACTGAATCTTGTCATCCAACGTGTCAAACCAGGGGTCATCATGGGCCCCGTGGGTTTGGGTTGGGAGGAATAGAATAGATCAAACAGGGGTATTTAGTGGTCAGTGAAATGGTCTTCATTGCCATACCATGATGGACACAGGACATGGTAAATATTATCAAAATTTATAAAAGTGTACCATCTAGAATGTAAACCATATTGCAAACCATTGACAATATTTACTAGCTATGTTTCACTATTTGTATATCAGTTATAACAATGCTACCATCTACATATAAAAAGGTATTAATATGGGGGGAAGGAAAGGGAGAGTATGTTGGGTATATGAGAGTCTCCGGTATTTTCTGTGTGACTTTGCTGTGACCTAAAACATCTTTGAAAACAAAATGAAAAATAATGAGACACTTGAAAATGAGAAGGGGAAAGTTCCACAGTACAGACTGTACACCAGATATTGCAGTGATGAAAGGCAAAAGGTCAAAAACAATTAAATATTTTTCATTTTTTAATATCCCAATCTTTTAAATTTATTTTATTTGTAGTTTCTTTAATTATATATTTTATCTCTTACATTTACACTTATCATTATTATTTCATTTTCCTATTAATTGTATTGTGCTATTGTAATGGCTTCATCTTTGAAGAAACTTTGGATCACAGAAGGATTACAGCTGGGGCAAGGGAGGATCATTGGTGTGGGATGTCAGGGATGCGGGATGCATGGGAGGAAGTTCACCTGAGCATAAATATAAGTATATAAAAATGTTGAAGTGTTCACAGGGCATTGTCACAGTGGGTGGAGAATCACTCAATAAATGAAAGCATACTGAATTCCCATCCTGGAAAGCTCTGCCACATTCTTTAAGGGATTAACAACAGTTCCCCATGTGTAGGTGCAGTGAGTGGTGAAGGAGGATTATGCACAGATTGGTCCTTGATATTAATGAGTAACCTTATGTGTCTTTGATCTTGAAATTGAAACTTAGCCTATTGTTATGGGGTGCCTAAGCATTGCCTCCTGAGAGCTTCCTTGTTGCTCAAATGTGGCCTCTCTCTAAGCCAAACTCAGCATATAGATGCATTACATTCCTCCCAATGTGGGACATGACTCCCAAGGATGAGCCTCCCTGGACTGAGGGATTGCTACCAAGCACCAACTGGCAATGTCACTGGAAAAAGACCTTGAATAAAAGGGGGAAATGGTAAAGACGAATGTGTTTATATGGCTAAGAGACTTCAAAATGAGTCAGGAGGTCTCTCCAGGGGTAATGCTTATGCACATCTCAGTAGGATCTCATAGAATTCCAAAGTGGATATCTCCTCAAATAGTATGTCTCCTCAGGGCTCTGGAAACTCCCAGGTCCTATGTCAGGGTGGATAGCTCTGGATTTCTGTGCCTTGCCAGTGGGCCTTATTTTGAAGTTTGTTTTCCTGAGAGTGACAAAGTTGGACTCAACTATGTCTTCCCTGCACATAACTCATTTGTCCCTTCTATTCAAACCTATACTTGCTGCTGTGGTTTGTAGGTGTACATCCAGAGACTTGAGTCTTTGGGCTGTTCATGTGCCAGCTGGGCCTGGAACCTCGGTGGTGCAACAATTCCTACACTTCTGCTCATTGGACTCATGCAGGACAACTGGCAGGGTGATGATGATGGAAAAAGGCCATCCAAAGGAATGGGGAGAGTCTGAAGCTGCAGGGAGGATAATCCCATCCATCTTCCCCATGGGATATAAACCTCTTCTCAGTTGGAGGTGGAGTGGACATCACCAACCCAGACTCCTCAGGATGGGGGGAAGAGCTATGGACTAGAGTGGACTTACTGGTATTCTACTATAGACATATTGTGATTCAAGCAATGGAAGAAATTAGAACATTGGTGTGCAACCAGTGGCCACTGGAGGCTCTGGGGGCAGGGAGAGGGAAAATCAGTTGTAATACAGGGGCTTTTGGGGGGCTTGAGAATTGTCCTGTATGACATTGCAATGACAGATATAGGCCGTTTTATATCATCATATGACATGCAGAACTCTGTGGGAGAAATTGTGCTCTACAATGTGAACTATTGTCCATGCTTAATGGTGAAGGCCCAGGATGTGTTTATCAATTACAATGAATGTGCCACACTAATGAAGGATGTTTATGTGAGAGGTTGTGGGAGGTGTGGGAAGTGGGGCATATGGGAATACCTATATTTTTTGTGTAACTTTTATGTGATCTAAGTATCTTTTTAAAAAAATAAGAAAATTAAAATAAACAAATACATAAAGCCTTCATTTGTATGGGGAAAAAAAAAGAAATAAAATAAGAGTAACACATAAGAAAACACAAATATAAGAATGTTTTCTCATGATCTATAACAAACATATAATACTAATGCAGGGTGTTAGTAATCAGCTTGCTTGGAGGTGCAATAAACCAAATGTAAGATATGAGCTATAGTTAGTGTTAATATTTTGATGAGGTTCTTTCATAGTTCATAACAAATGTTTCACAACAATGCAAGGTATTGGTGGTGGGATGATATATGGGAGCCAGGTATGTTTCTTTTGTAAGCTCACAACTTTTACTATACACTTTTTATTTATGTATGTTCAAGTATGAATGATACAATTCAATAAAACTTTTTAAAATAAAAATTTAAAAAAATGAATATTAAGATTAGACTCTCTGGTTCTCATTGATAAAAGGCAAGTAGAAGATGAGGTTTGAGTGCCCTCTTCTCACAGCTGTCTTCCCTTCCTTAAAATCTACTGTCACAGGGCACAATAGAAATCCCCATCCTACTCTCTCACCTCCTGAAAGTTGACCTAGGACTGCAATTAAGTTTGCCTTCCTCCCACACTTTTCATGCCATCCATTCTGTGCCAGGGTGACATGTTATACTACAAACAGTTTAAGGATGTGTCAGAATGTGTACATTATACACTGAGACTATTTGTGTGTGTGACAATGTTTGTGGAGAGAAGAGGGGTAAGTGACAATAAGCAGTACAGAGCTTGACCCTAAAATTAGCAAAACACCCCTTTTTCTGATTCCTGATTCCTACACAGGTGCACAAAGGTTTTAGGACTCATGGAACTGGTAGCAGCCCAGATGATGTGAAATTTGGTTTTCTTTTCCCAGTCCTCAGTGCTGAACTTTCAGGAACTGCAGAGAATCATAGGAAGCATGTAGTCCTCCATGGAAGCGGAGAGGAACCCAATACTGTGGGATCCGGGAAATGGACCATACTCATTTAAATTGTATTTATAAGCATCCCATTCTTCTCTGGAGTTCCAGAGAAATTAGACTCTTAGCCTGACCTTGAACTTCTGTTTGTTGTCCTATAACATGGTTTGGAGAGTAAGTGAGAGGATAAGAGCCCAACTAATGAGTACTTCTGTTTGCTCATGAAGTGGCACAGGGTTATGTAAATTAGCAAGCAGACTCATCACTGCATTGGGCACTTTGTTGTCTCCATCACAATGTGCACTCTTACCGAATCTCGTTTCTGTGGATGAGGTCCCTGGAGCTGGACAAGCTATATGTTCCTGAAAGATGACAAGTTGAGAGGGACTTGAGGCCAGCTCTAGAACTTTCCTGCCACAGCTCAGCAGGGCCTTGTAGACAGAATTGCCCAATCTATATGGATCTTTGGCTCCTTCTACACCTCACCAGTTCCTCAAACCATATTGTTGATCTGTTCCTCCTCTGTCCATTTCCCTTGTCTGTTCTGTCTCCCCTTCCTTCTTAACAGCCCAGTTTTCTTCTCATGTTTCCCCTAGCCAATAAATGGTGTAGCTTAATATTAACCTGTTCTCTATATGGGTTATGTTGGTGCAGCCTGAACCAATAATAGGCCCTAGAGCCCCAGGAAAGAGACTATGAAGAAAATCAGAAAATACTTTGAGATGTATGAAAATGAAGACACACATTAAAATTTTGTGTGATGCAGTAGGATACAATCCAAGATACATCCGAGTAGCTCATACAGGGTGCAACTCTTTTGCAAAATAAGGGAGAAGGCATAGAGGTAGTGTGAGGGAGCCTCTTTGGGGACCTTTGCAGGTGAGGAATGTGCCACACACATCATCCAAGATGGACTGAGGCTGCAGAGATGGTGAGGCCAAAGGGAATATCTTGAGTTGATACCCCTGAAACTGGGAATGCCACCCAACACCCACCCCAAGGGTGAACAGACTCAGTAAAACCTGTTGCTGAGTGGCCAACAGATAGGTGAAAGGATAGATTCCTCCTAGGTAAGAGGGAGTGTGCATCAGATGGCTGACTGTGGTTTCCATCAGTGAATGCAAATACCATAATTAGCTACCTTGGAAGAGGTAGTGGAAATTGAATGATTCATCTCTTTGAAAGGGTTTGCTCAGGAGCACCATTTGCTGGTCAGCCAGGAAAGTGAAGGAAGACAGACTGTTCTCTCCTAATTCTTTCCAGGCACAGTAGACCTGATAACATCACAGTAGCAGCTCCCTGCCACAGTTTTGACTAATTAAACATGGCAATATTAAAATTTTAGATAAAACACTAAAAATCAAAGAAGAGCTAAAACCACTAGGTAAGAGAGAGTGACTGATCAAAAGAGCAAAAACATCAATATAAGGCAGATGTTTAGGTATCAAGAAAGTATAACCCACACTAAGAAATATGAAGATATGGCCCACTCAAAGGAACAAGCCAAGAATCTAAATGAAACTCAGGGTTTAAGACAACTAATAAATTATGTTCAAACAAACCTCCTGAATCAATTTAAAGAGATGAAGGAAAATATGACTAAAGAATTAAAGGATATTAAGGTGACACTGGGTGAGCATAATGAACAGTTTGAATGCTTGCAAGAAAAAGTAACACTATTTATGGGAATGAAAGACAAAGGATGAGATTAAAAAGACATTAGATACACAAAACATAACAGAAAGTTTGGAATGTTTGAAGAACAAATAAGTGAATTTGAAGATAGGACTTTTGAAATTATAAACATAGGATAAGAGATAGAGAAAAGAATGGAAAAAAATTGAACAGGTTCTCAGGGAACTGAATAACATCATGAAATGCACATACATACACATTATAGGTGTCCCAAAAGGAGAAAAAATTGTAAATGGGTAGAAAGGATATTTGAGGAAATACTGACTGAAAATTTTCCAACCTTTATGAAAGACATGAATATCAATATTCAAGAAGGACAACAAACCCTAAACAGAATAAATCCTAATAGACCTACTCCAAGACATCTACTATTCAGATTGTTAAAAGCCAAAGATAAAGAGAATATATTGAGAGCAGCAAGAGAAAAGCAATGTATTACTTACAAGGGAGCCTTAATAATATTAAATGCCAATCTATCTTCAGAAACTATGGAGGTGAAAGGGAAGTGGTTTGGCACATTTAAAGTACTGAAAGAGAAAAACTGCCAGCTAAGAATTCTTTATCCAGCAAAACTATCCTTCAGAAATGAAGACAGTTTAAATTCTTTACACACAAACAAAACTCAGAGAGTATGTTACCAAGAGACAGAATCTACAAGAGATATTAAAGGGTGTGTTACAGTCTGATAGGAAAAGCCAAAGGAGAGACCCCCAAAGAAGAGTGTAGACATGAAGAACATAATTAAAAGAAATTAAAATAGCTAAAAGACAAACAATAGTAATACATGACAAAAGAAAGCCTGAGGGTAAAATGGACAAAGTAAGTAACACCTTTATAGTAGTAACACTGAATGCAAATGGATTGAACTCCTCAATTAAAAGCCATAGATTAATAGAATGGATTTTTAAAATGAGCCATCTATTTGTTGTCTACAAGAGACTCACCTTAGACACAATGACACAAACAGGTTGAAAGTGAAAGTTTGGAAAATGATATTCCATGCTAGCAGCAATAAAGAAAGAGAAGGTGTAGTAATAGTAATATAAGATAAAATAGATTTTAAATGCAAAAGTATTATGTGATGAAATAGTTTCTATATATTAATAAAAGGGACAATTCACCAGAATAATAATATAAATGTGTATTAACCTAATATAGGGGCCCAAAAGTACAATAGGCACATACTGGCAACAATGGAGAAATAAACATCTCTACAATAATAGTTGGTAACTTCAGCACTCCACTGTCAGCATTAGCTAAAACATCTGGACAAAAGATAAATGAGAAACTGAGAGCTTGAATAATATGATAAATGAACTAGATATAATAAACATTTATAGAGCATTACACCCTAAAACAACATGATATACATTCTTCTCAGGTGTTTATGGATCTTTCTCAAGGATAGACCATATGTTGGGACATAAGTCAAATCTCAATACTTTTAAATGAAATTATACAAAACACTTAATCTGATCATAATGGAATTAAGTTGGAGGTTAATAACAGGTAGACAAAAGGAAAATCCACAAATATAGAGAGATTAAACAATACACTCTTAAATAATCAGTGGTTTAAAGAAGAAATTACAAGAGAAATCAATAAATACCTCAAGAAAAATGAAAACAAGTAAACAACATACCAAAATGTTTGAGATACAGAAAAATCATTGATGAAAGGGAAATTTATAGCCCTCAATGCTAATATTAAAAGAGATGAAAGAGTTAAAATCAAATAAACTGCACACATGGAGGAACTGGAAAAAGAACAACAAATCAATCTCAAAGAAAGCAGAAGGAAAGAAATAACAATTGGAGCAGAAATAAATGAAATGGAGAAAAAACAATGGAGAAAATCAACAGAATTAAAAGTTGGTTCTTTGAGTAGATGAACAAAATTAATCATCTTTTAGATAAAAAGAAAAGAAGTTGCAAATAAATAAAATAAAAAAATGAGTAAAGTGACATTACCACTGACTCAGCAGAAATAAATGACCTCATAAGAGGATACTATGAATAACTGCATACCACAAACTAGAAAGCATCAATGTAATGGACAGATTTCTGGAAACACATGAGCAAACCACACTGACATTAGAAGAAATAGAAGTCTTCAACAAAACAGTCAAAAGAAATTGAAACAGTCTTCAAATCTTCCCAGGGAATGGAGAGAGTCTGCAGCTGAAGGCAGAATAATTCCATCCATCTTCCCCATGGGATATAATCTCCCTCTCAATTGAAGGTGGAGTGGACATCACCATCCCAGATTCCTCAGATGGGGGTAGGAGCTATGGACTAGAGTGGATTTACTGGTATTCTGCTATAGACATTTTGTGATTCAAGCAATGGAAGAAATTACAACATTGATGTGGAGCCAGTGGTCACTGAAGGCTTCAGGTGCAGGGAGAGGGAAAAGCAGTTGTAATATAGGGGCTTTTTGGGGACTTAGGAGTTGTCCTGAGTGATATTGCAATGACAGATTTAGGCTATTTTATATCATCATATAACATGTAGAACTGTGTGGGAGAGAGTGTGGTCTACAATGTGAACTCTGTTCCATGCTTAAAGTCAAAACCCCAGGATCTGTTTACCAATTGCAATTAATGTGCCACACTAATGAAGGATGTTTATGTGGGAGGTTATGGGAGGTGTGGGAGGTCGGGGTGTGTGGGAATCTCTATATTTTTTGTGTAACATTTATGTAATCTCAGTATCTTTAAAAAATAAACAATAAATAAAAATCAGTAGTGTTTCTATACAATAGTAATGAGAAAACAGAGCTGGACGTCAGGAAAAATCCATTTACAATAGCAACTAAAAGATTCAAATATTTAGGAATAAACTTAACCAAGGATATAAAAGACCTCTATTCAGAAAACTACAAAACATTGCTACAAGGAATAAAAATTGACCTGAATAAATGGAAAGAAACTCTGTGTTCATGGATTGGGAGATTAAAATCATTAAAATAGCAATTCTATGAAAATTGATTTACAGATTCAACACAATCCCAATGAAATTTCCAACAGCCTTTTTTTTTTTTTTTGCAGAAATGGAAATGCCTATTATAAAATTTATTAGTAATGTGAAGAAATACCTTTATGAAAAGGAAAAAAGTTGGAGGACTCTCATTTCCTGAAAATAAAGCATATTATTTAGTTATGGAGGTAAAAGCATAGTACTGGCATAGATTTAGACTCATTGGCCAATGGAATTAACCTGGGAGTTCAGAAACAGACCCTCACATCTATGGTCAAATGATTTTTTATAAATCTGTCAAGCCCACCTGGCTTCTAGGGGAACATCTTCAAGATCTTTTTGTAGGTGGCGTCTTCTTAAACCTTACAACCAAAGCATGAGCAATGAAATAAAAAATGGATAAATGGGGTCTCCACAAAATTAAACCCTTGTATTTCAAATAACTTGGTCAAGATGGTGGAAAGGCAGTTTATTCAATGGAAGAAAGTATTGGGAAGCCATATATCTGATAAGGATTTAATTTCCATATTATATAAAGAGATCAATCAGCTCAATGATGAAAAGTCAAGCAACCCAATTTGAAAATGGGCAAAAGACTTGAATATTTTTCCAAAGAGGAAATACAAATGGTCAAAAATACATGAAAAGATGTTCAACATCTATAGCTATTAGGGATATGCAGATCCAAACTACAAGGAGATATCTTTTGACATCTTATAAAATTGCTATTATTTTTAAAAAAAGAATACTACAAGTGCTAGAAAGGATGTGGAGAAATAGGAACACTCTTTCATGATTGGTGGGAATGTAAAATTATGAAGCCTCTGTGGTAAACACTTTGCTGTTTCCTACAGAATCTAAATATAGATCTACTGTATGATCTGGTAATCCCACTACTAAGAATGTATTCATAAGAACTAAAAGCTGAATGTGAACTGACATTTACACATGGATGTTTATAGCAGCATTATTCACAATTTCCAAAAGATGAAAACAGCCCAAGTGTCCATCCATCATCCAATGAATAGATAAATAAAATGTGGTGTATACACATGATGGAATACTAGTCAGCCCTAAGAAGAAATTAAATTAGGATGCATATGACAACATGGATCGACTTTGAAGATATTATGTTGAGTGAAATAAGCAAGACACAATAGGACAACTACTGTATGGTATCACTAATATGAACTAAATTAAAATCTAGAGTATAGGTTACTAGGAGATAGAATGAGGATTAGGAAGGGAGAGCTGGTACTTAATGTATGCAGAATTTTTAATAAGGATGATAGTAAATGTGTGGAAATGGAGTCAATGGTAACATATTATAATGAGTATAACTAACACCACTGATTTATAAATGTCATTGTGGCTAAAAGGGGTAGTCTAGGGATGTAAATGTCAACAGAAGAATATTAGAGGTTCATCTAGGGGCTGTGTAACAGTGAACTTGGAGGTGTATGAGGATAGTTGTTAGTAGTGCAAATACAAGAATGCTCTATGATCTAGAACAAAGGTAAGTCTCTATCACAATGTGTTAAGAATATGGTGATACATGGGAAAATACATAATGGAACTTATGGACTATAGTTAGTAATATTGTAATATTTTTTCATCAGTGTCAAAGAAGTTCCTATATCAATGCTAAGGGTAAAAAATGTGGGGGATATGGGATTTTTCCTTTTGGAGTAATTAGAATCTTCTAAAATTGACTGATGCGATGACAGAACAACTCTGTGTGATGAAACTGAGAGCCACTGATGTATACTTTGGATGAACTGAATGAGTAATGGGACTACGTAACACAATGAACCCTGTGGTAGATGACAGATTGTGCTTAACAGTACAAATATGATAATTTCTCACAGTCTTAAATGTAAAATACTATTACATGGTATTAATAGGAGGCTTTATGGGACAAATACACAAAATGTAAGCTATGGTCTATAATTAGCAGTGATATTCTTCATCATTTATAACAAATGTTTCAAAACAAGGCAAGATG
>JAQZBX010078697.1:0-14080 GCA_029593785.1 Cabassous unicinctus
GTATGGAGTGGTGTGGTGTGGTGTGGAGCTCCATGGTGTGGTGTGGTGTTAAGTGGTGAGTTTTGGTGTGGAGCGGTGTGCTGTGGAGTCTTGCATGTTTTGTGCCCTGGATTGCAGTGGAGTGTTGTGGCATTGTGTGGTGTGGTGTAGTGTGGAGTTTTGTGGTGTGGTGCTGTGTGGAGTGTTGTGGAGTGGGGGGCTGTGTATAGATGTGCTGTGGTGTGGTGTAGTGTGGAGTTTGTGGTCTATTGTGGATTGGTGTGGAGGGTTGTGGAGGGTTTGGTGTTGATATGTGTGGTGTAGAGTGGCATAGTGCGGTGTGGTGATGTGTGGTGCAGAAGGGTGTCATATGGAGTGGTATGGTGTACTGTGGTATGATATGGTGTGGTTTTTTGTGAGGTGGTGTGGAGTGTTGTGGTGTGGTTTGGAATGGTGTGTGGTGAGGTTTTATGTGGAGTGCTTTCGTGTGGTGCTGTGTGGGGTGGTGTGTTTTGTTGTGGTGTGATGTGGAGTGATGAGGTTGCGTTTGGTTTGAAGTTCTGTGGTCTGGAGTTGTATGGTGTGAAGTGGTTGATGTGGTAGAGTGTGGAGTGGTGTGTTTTGGAGGGCTGTGGTGTGGTACAGTGAAGTTTGGTGTATTTTTTGTGGTGTTTTGTGGAGTGGTGTGCAATGGTGTGGTGTGGTGTGGAGTGCTGTGATGTGGTGTCTGTGGTAAAGTGCAGTGTGATGTTCTGTGGTGGTATGGGTGTTTAGTAGTGTGGTGTGGAGTTGTTTGGTGTTGTGTGGTATGGAGAAGTGTGAGGTGGTGAAGAGAAGTGTGGAGTGGTGTGTTTTGGTAAGAGTGGTGTGTTGCATTGTGGTGTGGTGTGGTATGATATGGTGTGGTGTCATATAGTGTGGTTTGGAGTGATGAGGTGTGGTGTGGTGTAGAGTGTTGTGGAGTATGGTGTGGAGAGATGTGATGAGATAGGGTGTGGTGAGGAATTTTGTGGTGGGGTGTGGAGTGGTGTGAAGTTGTGTGGAGTAGTGTGGTGTAGACAGGTGTGGTGTTGTGTGGTGTGGTGTTGAGTGGTGTTGTATGATGTGATGTTGTGTGGTGTGGCATGGAGTAGTGTGGTGTTGTGTACTCTGTTGTGGTGTGGTGCTGTGTGGAGTGGTGTGGTGTGATGTGGAAAGTTGCTGTGTGGTGTGGTGTGGTATGATTTGGTGTGGTATGGTTTGGAATGGTGTGTTGTGGTATGGTGTGATGTGGAGGGGTTTTGAGTGGTGTGGTTTTATGGTTGTGGTGTGGTGTGGTGTGGAGTTGCGTGATCTGGTATGGAGTGGAGCATTGTGGTGTGGTTTGGTGTTTTATAGAGTGGGGTGGTGTGAAGTGGAAAATAATGGTGTGGTGTGCTGTGGTATGAGTTCGTGTGCTGTTGTCTGGAGTGGTGTGTTGTGATATGGAGGGTGTTGTTTACTGTGGTGTTATCAGTGTGGTGAGGCATGATTTGGTTTGAGGTGGTGTGGTGTGCAGCTGTGTGGTGTGGAATGGTGTTGTATGTTGTAGTGTGGAGCTGTGTTTAATTTTGTGGTGACGTTTGGTGTGGAGTGGTGTGGTGTGCTGTGGTGTGTTGTGGAGAGGTTTGGCATTAGGTGGTGTGGGATGGTTTTTGTGGTGTGGTTTGGAGTGGAGTGGTGTGGTGTTTTGTGGAAATATGTGGTGTGGTGTGGAGTGGTGTGCAGTCGTATGGTGTGGAGGTGTGTGGTGTTGAGCTGTGTGGTGTGTTGTTGTGTAAAGTGAAGTGATGGGTTGAGTCGTGGTGTGGTGTTCAGTGTTGTGGTGTTGTCTGGTTGGTATTATATGTTGTGGTGTGGTTTGGGGTCGTGTGGTGTAGTGTGGAGTTGTGTGGTGTAGTGTGTTGTGGTGTGGTGTGATATGGTGTGTTGTGGTAATGTGTGGTGTAGTGTGATATTGTTTGGTGTGATAGGCTGTATTGTGGTATGGTGTGTTGTGGTGTGGTGCGGAGTTTTGTTGTTTGGAATGGTATGTTTTTTGTGGAATGAGCCCAGTGGTGTCCTGTGTTGTGGTGTGGTGTGATATGGTGTGGAGTTTTATGCTCTAGGGTGGTGTTGTGTGGTGTGCTGTGTAGTGGTGTGGTGTGGAATGGTGTGTTCTCTTGTGAAATGGAGTTCAGTGGTGTCGTGTGGTGTGGTTTAGAATGGCGTCGTGTTTGGAAATGTGTGGTGTGGTGTTTTGTGGTGTGGAGGGTTGTCGTGTGGAGCAGTGTGGTTGTTATTATATGGTGTGGTAAGGCTTGGTGTGGTTTGGAGCAGTGTGGAGTGGTGTGGAGTGTTGCAGTGTGGTGTTTTGTTGTTTAGTGTGATATTGTGTGGTGTGGTATGTTGCTGTATTGTGTGTTTCATTGCGGTGTTGTGTGATATGTTGTGGTGTGGTATGGTGTATTGTGGTGTGGTGTGCAATTGTGTGATATCTTGTGGTGTGGTGTGATATTGTGACCTGCGGTATTTTTTGGTGTGCTGTGGTGTGGAGTTGGGTGTTGTAGTGAGGTGTGGAGTGGTGTGGAGTGGTGTGCTGTGGTGTGGAGCTATGAGTTGTTGTGAGGTGTCATGTGATGTGGTATTGTGTAGAATGATACGTTGTGGTTTGGTGTAGACTGGAGTGGTGTGGTGTATGTTGTGGGGTGGTGTGGTGTGGTGTGGAGCAGTGAGTTGCAGTGATGTGTGTAGTGGTGTGGTGTGGGCTGGTATGTGGAGTGGTGCATTGTTGTGTGCTGTGGTATGTTGTGGATTGGTGTGAGGTGGTGTGGAGTGGAACTGTGTAGTGTGGTGTGCTGTGGTTTGGTATGGTGTTTTGCAGAATGATTTGGTGTGATGGCTGAGGAGCTTTGTGGTATTATATGGAGTGGTGTGGTATGGTTTAATGTGGTTGTGTGTGGAGTGGTGCAGTGTGTTGTGGAGTGGTGTGCTAAGGCGTGTTGTGGTTTTGTGTGTTCTGGTGTGGCATGAAGGGATTTGTTGTGGTGTGTTGAGTTTGGAGGGTTTTATTGTGGTGTGGTCGGGTGTGGTGTTGAGTGGTGTGGTGCACTGTGGAGCAGTGTGGTGTTGTGTGCAGTGTTGTTCTGTGGTGTGGAGCAGTGTTTTGTTGTGTGGGGTGGTTTGGAGAAATATTTTGTGTTGTGATGTGGTTTGATGTGTAGTGGGGAGGTGTGGATTTGGAGTGTTGTGGTGTGGTAAGATGTGGTATGATGTCATGTTTTTTCATGTGGTGTGTAGCAATGTGGTGAAGTGAGGTGTTATGGGTGTCTTGTCGAGTGGTTTGGAGCTGTGAAGTGTGGTGAGGAACCGGGTGGTGTGTTTTTGTTTGCATCGGTGTGGTGTGTTTTGGAGCAATGTTTAATGGTGTGCTGTGGTGTGGTGTTGTTTTGAGCAGTGTGTGGGAGAGTTGTGGTGTAGAGTGGTGTGGTAGTGGTGCTGTGTTGGGTGGTGCAGTGCAGTATGGTGTTGTTTGTTTTGGTGTGTTGTGGAGTGGTGTGGTGTGCTGGGTAGTGGTGTAGAATTCTGTCATGTGGTGAGTGGTGAGATGGTGTGATGTGGTGTGGAGTGGCCTGGAGTGATGTGGTGTGAAGAGGATGGTGTGGAGTGGTGTGGTGTAGTGTGGCGGGAGTGTTGTCGTGTAGAGTGGTGTGGTATTTTTTGTGTGTTGTGGTGTGGTTTGCTATGTTACAGTGTGGTGTTGTGTGGAGTGGTGTGGTGTCATAAGATTTGATATGGTGTTGTGTGGAGTAGTGTGCTCTCGTTTGTTGTGGTGTGGAGTGGTGTGGTCTGGTGTGGTGTGGTATGAAATGGTGTTGGGTAGTGCAGAGTGGTGTGGTGTGTTCTGTTGTATTGTGCTTTGCTGTGGTATGATGTGGTTTGGTTTGTAGTGGGGATATGTGTGGTGTGTTGTGTGGTGGTGCGGTGTGGTGCAGTGTGGAATGGTGTGTTATGGTGTGGTGTCGTGTCTTGCAGAGCAGATTGGAGTGGTTTGGTGTTATTGGTGTGGTGTGGTTTCGTGTGGTTTTGATTTGTGTGTTCTGGTGTTTTGTGGTGCATTGTGGTTGTTATGATTCTGTGTGGTGTGTTGTGGAGCAGTGAGATGTGGTAACATGTGGTTTATTGTGGTGTGGTGGGTTATGATATGGTGTGGTGTGAAGTGTTGTGGTGTAGTGAGAGTGGTATTTTGTGGTGCGGAATGCAGCTGTGTGGTGTTGTGTGGAGTGGTGCAGTGAAGTTTAGTGTGTAACACTCTGATGTAGACTGGTTTTGTGTGGTGTGTTGTAGTGAGTTGTGGAGTGGTGCAGTGTGGTGTGGTATTATATGGTGTGGTGTGGTATGGTGCTGTGGACTGTGGTTGTTGTGGAGTGGAGATGCATAGTGTGGTGTGGTGGGGTGTGATAAATAATTGTGTTTTGTGGCTTGGAGCAGTGAGTTGGTGTGAGGAGTGGTGTACTGTGGTTTGTTGTGTTGTGGTGTGTTATGATACGGTGTGGTGTGGTGTGGAGTGCTGATGTGCTGTGCGGTGTGGAGCAGTGTGGTGTGGTGTGGTGTAGAGTGCTGTGCTGTGGTGTGGTTGCTATGATAAGGTGTTGTGTGGTGCGTTGTGGTGAGGAAATGTGTGGTGTGCTGAATTTTGGTGTGATGTCATGTGTTGTGGTTAGGTGTGTAGTGGTGTGGTGTGCAGGGATGCGGTTGTGTTTGTAGTGGGATGCGACAGTGTCATGTGGTGTGCTGTGGAGTGGTTTGGAGTGGTGTGGTTTTTAAAATATGGTGTTGTGTGGTGTGTTGAGAGCCATGTGGTGTGGTATGGTGTGGTGTGGTGTGGTGTGGATTGGTGTGATGTGGTGCAGTGTAGCTTTGGTGCAGTGTGGTGCATTGCAGTGCAATGTGGTGTGGAGTGGGGTCTTGTGGAGTCATGTGGTGTGGTATGGAATGGTGTGGTGTGGAGCGGTGTGATGAGGTTTTGTCTGATGTGCTTCAGTGTCATGTGGTGTGGAGTGGTGTGGACTGGTGTGGTTTGGTGTGGTTGGTATAATATTGTTTGTTGTGTTGCAGAGAAATGTGGAGTGGTGTAGAGTTGTGTGGTGTGCTATGGAGCAGTGTGGTGCACTGCAGTTCAGTTTGGTGTGGAGTGGTGTGGTGTGGTGGGTGGTGGTGTGATATGGGGTGGTGTGATTTGGTGTGTTTTGGTATGTGTTTGTGTGTTGTGGAGAGATATTGTGTGGTGCAGAGTGAAGCAGAGTGGTGTGGAGTGGTGTGGTGTGTTGATTATTGTGGTGTGTTGTGGAGTGTTTTGGTTTGGATTGGAGTGGTGCACAGTGGTGTGTTGTGGTGTGGTATAGTTCAGTGTGTTGTGCTGTGCTGTGGTCTGGTACGGTGCATTGTAGAGTTTTATAGTGTAGTGTGGTTTGGGTGTTGTGGTGTGGAGTGATGTGATGTAAGAGGTGATGAGGAGTCATGTGGCTTGGTGTGGTGCTGTGAGTTGGGGTGTGGTGTGGTATAATACGGTGTGGTGTGGTGTGGTGTGGAGTGGTGTGGTGTCATATGATATGGTGTGGAGTGATGTGTTGCTATGTGCTGTGGTTGGTGTGGAGTGGAGTGGTGTGGTGAGGTGTGGTGGTATATAATGGTGTGGTGTGGCATGGAGAAGTGAGTTGTGGTGATGTGTGGAGTGCTGTGATGTGGTGTGGTATGATGTGGTATGATAGAGTGTGCTGTGGTGCGGTGTGGAGGGTTTGGTGTGGTGTGGTTGCAATGATATGGTGTTTTATGGTGTGGTGTGGTGTGGAATTGTGTGGTGCGGTGTCGTGTGGTGTTTAGTCATATGCTGTGGTGTGGTGTGGAGGGGAGTGGTGAGGTGTGGTTTGTATAATATGTTTTGGTGTGGTGTGGAGTATTGTGGTGTGGTGTGGAGTGGTGTGGGGTACTGTGGAGCAGGATGTGTGGTGCGGTGTGGTGTTGTGTGGTGCTGTTCAGTGTGGTGTGTTGTGGAGTGGTGTAGTGGGGAGTCATGTGGTTTGGTGTGTAGTGGAGCTGTATGGATTGTTGTGTTTTGTTGGGGTGTGGTATGCGGTGGTTTAGTGTGGAGCAGTGCAATGTGGTGTCATGTGATCTTGTGTGGGGTGGTGTGGTGTGTTGTGATGTATTGTGTTTTGGTGAGGTGTGGTGTGGTGTGGACATGTGTGCTGTGGTGTGGTGCTGAGTGGAGTGGTGTGGTGTTGAGTTAAGGGTGTGGTGTGGTTTGTTGTGTATTGGCATGATATGGTGTGGAGTAGAACTGTGTGGTGTTGTGTGCTGTGGTGTGGTGTGGTGCAGAGTGATTTGGTTTGGTGTGTGTGGAGCTGTGTGGTGTTATATGGAGTGGTGCAGTATAGAGTGATGTGGTGTGTTGTGGTGTGCTATGGAGTGGTTTCATATAATGTGGGGTGGGGTGGTGGGCTATGGAGTGGTTTGGTGTGATGTGGAGTAGAGTAGGATGCTGTGGTGGGATGTGGTGTAGTGTACTCTGGAGTGCTGTCTTGTAGTGTGTTGTGGTGTGGAGCAGTGTGTTCTGGTGTGTTGTGGATTTTTGTGGTGTGGTGTCGAGTGGTTTGGAGTGTTGTGGTGTGATGTGCTTTTCAGAGATGTGCTGTGGTATGGTTTTGAGTTGTGTGGAATTTTTTCATGAGAGGTGTTGTGATGGGGTGTGGAGTTGTGTGGAGTGGTGTGTTTTGGAGTGGTGTGCTGTGGGGAGATATGGTGTGGAGTTGTGAGGTGTGGTGTGGTGTAGTGTGTGGTGGGGTGGTGTGGTGAGGAGTGGTGTGGGATGGAGTGGTTTGTTGCGGTGTCATGTGCTATCATGTTGTGTGGTGTTGTTTGGTGTGGTGTAGTGTGGAGAGGTTTGGTCTTGTGTTGGGTGGTGTGGTTTTGTGTCATGTGGAGCTGTGTGGTATGGTATGGTGTTTTGTGGAGGGGTGTGGCATGGAGTGGTGTGGTGCCATGTGTTGTGGTGCAATGTGGAGTGGTGTGTGGTTGTGTGCTGTGGAGCAGAGTGTTTTTGTGTTGTGTGGAGTGTGGGTTGTTGTGTGGAGCACTGTTGTGTGGTGTGGTGTGGTGTCATTTGGCGTGGAGTGGTGTAGTGTGGTATAATGTGGTATGGTGAGGAATTGTGTTGTGTTGTGTGTTGTGGTGTGCTGTAGTGTGGAAGGGTGTGGAGTTATGTCATAGGGTGTGGTGTGTTATGTTGTGGTATGGTTTGGAAAGGTGTGGTGTGGTGTGTGAAAAGATATTTTTTGGAGTGGTGTGGTATGGTGTAGAGTGGTGTTGTGTGCTGTTTCGTGGAGGGGTGTACTGTGGTGTGGAATGATATGCTGTGGTCTGGAGTCAGGTGGTGTGGTGTGTTGTGTTGTGGAAATATATGGTTTGATGTGTTGTGTAGTGGTGTGGAATGATGCGGTGCAGTGTGGTGTGGTGTGGTATCATGTCGTTTGTTGTGGAGTGGGATGGTATGGAGCATATTGGAGTGGTGTGGTGCACAGCATTGTGGAGTGATGTGCTGTCATGTGGTGTGGTTTGGAGCAGAGTGGTGTTGTGTGTTGTGGTGTGGAGCGGTGTGGTATGGTGCAGTGTGGAGCAGTGTTGTGTGGTGTGGAGTTGTGTGGTGACGTATGGAGTTGTGTGGTGTGCTCTTGTGTGGAATGCTGTTGTGTTTTGTGGAGCAGGGTGAATTGGTGTGGTGCGGTGTGGTGTGGTGCAGAGTATTGTTGTGTTTTGTGGAGTGGAGTGATGTGGTTTGATGTGGAGTGGTGTGGTGTGTGGAGTGCTGCAGTGTAGAGTGCTGCAGTGTGGTGTGGTGAAGTGTGGTGTGGTTTCTTGGGTTGAGGTGTGGAGTGGTGTGGAGTAGGGATGTGTGCTGTGCAGCATAGTGGTTTGCTGCTGTGCGGGGCTGTGTGGAGTGGTTTGCTGTCATGTGTTGTGTTGTGGAGCAGTGTGTTGTGGTCGGTAGTGGAAATGTGTGGTGTGGTGGGGTGTGGAGTGGTGTGTTTTGAGGTGGTGTGGAAGGATGGGGTGTGGAGTGGTGTTGTGCCCTGTTGTGTGGTGTGCTGTGATGTGGTGAGGAGTTGTGTGGTGGGCAGTGGTGTGGTGTGTTGTGGTTGGTATTATAGGGTGTGGTGTGGTGTGTTTGTAGCTGTGTGGTTTGGTGTGGTGTGTTGTGGTGTTGTGTGTTTGGGTGGATGTGGTATGGCATGTTGAGGTGTTTTGTGGATTGCTGTGCTGTTGTGTTGTGTGGTGTGGTTATTGTGGAGTGTTGTGGTATTGTTTGGTGTGGAACAGTGTGTTGTTTTGAGGTATGTAGTGGTGTGGTGTGGTGTGGTGTGCTCTGATATGGTGTGGTGGGGTGTAATATGGAGTGTTGTGGTGTGAGGCAGTGTTGTGTGGAGTGGTGTGTTGCGCAGTCGTGTGGATTCATGTGGAGTGGTGAAGAGTGTTGTGGTGTAGAGAGGTTTGGTGGGTATTCATTTTTGGTGGTGTCATGTGATATGGTGCAGTGTGGTGTGGAGTGGTGTGTTGTGGTGTGGTATGACATGGTGGGGTATTTTTGATGTAGAGTGGTGTCATGTGGTGTTGTGTGGAGTGGTGTGGTTTGTGTGGTGTGGAAAGTTTTGGTGTGGGGTGGTGAGGTGTGGTGTGGTGTGGGGTTGACAGTTGTGGTGTGGTTTGATGTCGCATAATCTGATGCTGTGTAAGGTGGAGCAGTGATGTGTGGACTGTGATATGGGTGTGGTGTGTTGTGGTTTGGAGTTGTGTGGTGTGGTGTGGAGTGGTGTGCTGTGCTGTGAGGTGGAATGGTAAGTTGTGTGGTTCAATGTGTGGTGGGACAGGGTGGTGAGCTGTGGAGGGATGTGGTGTAGAGTGGTGGGGTGAGGTGTGAAGTGGTGTGTGGTGTGGAGTGCTGTGGTGTTGTGTAGTGGTTTTAGTGCTGTTTGTTGTGGTGTGGAGTGGAGTCGTGTGTTAGGGTGTGGTGTGGTGTGGAGGGCAGTTTTGTGGTGTCATGTGGGGTTGAGCAGTGTATTGTGGTGTGGTGTGGTGTATTTTGTTGTGGTGTGGTGGGGAGCAATGTGGTGTTAGTGTGGTGTGGTGTGGTGTGTGTTGGAGTTGTGTGGAGTGCTCTGCTATGGTGTTGTATGGAGGGTTGTTTTGTGGAGTTGTGTGTTTTGGTGTGGAAAGATGCACTGTGGTGTGCTGCAGTATGATATGGTGTGTTGTTGTGTGGGTTTTGGTGGTGTACGGAGTGAATAGGTGTCATGTGGTACAGAGTGGTGCCGAGTGTTGTGTTGTGCTGTGATGTTTTGCGGAGTGGTGTGGTGTCATGTGTTTTGGTGTGGAGCATTTTGTTGTGGTGTGGCCTGGAGTGGTGTCGTGTGATGTGGTATGGTGTAGTCTGGTGTGGTATAATACAGTGTGTTGTCATGTAGTGTGCAGTGGTGTGGTGTGGTGTGGTGTGGAGCAGTGTGGTGCAGTGTTGTGTTATGGCTGTAGTGTGATTTGATTTGGTGTGATATGTTGTGGTGTGGTTTTGTGTGGAACTGTGAGGAGTGGTGTGGTGTGGTGTAGTTAGGATTGGTGTTTCTTGCTGTGGTGTGGTGTGAAGTGGTGTGTTGTGGTGTGTTATGGTTTTAAGGGTGAGGTGTGTTGTGGTGTGGTGTGGTTTAGTGTGGAGTAGTGAAGGATATTGTGGTGT
Organism: Cabassous unicinctus; assembly: GCA_029593785.1. Taxonomy (NCBI): domain Eukaryota; kingdom Metazoa; phylum Chordata; class Mammalia; order Cingulata; family Chlamyphoridae; genus Cabassous; species Cabassous unicinctus. The sequence continues at coordinate 9,761 of JAQZBX010078697.1, forward strand.
GGATTCATGTGATGTAGTTTGGTGTGGAGTCGTGTGGTGTGCAGTAGTGTGGAGTGGTGTGGTGTGCATTGGTGTGGTTGTGTGTGTTGTGGTGTGGTATAGTTTCATTTGGTGTGGTGTGGTGTTGAGTGGTTGGGGTGGTGTGGTTTTTAAGATATGGTGTTGTGTTGTGTGGTGCACTGCAGTGAGTGTGGTGTGGAGTAGTGTGGTGTGGAATGATGTGATGTGGTGCAGGGTGCTTTTGTGTGTTGTGGTGGGTTGTAGTGTGATGTGTGCCATGGTTTGTTGTGGTTTGGTGGGTTTGGAATGGTGTGGAGTGATGTGTTGTTGTGTGTTGTGGTTTGGTGTGGAGTGGTGTGATGAAGTGGGTTCTGGTTTGGTGTGTCATGGAGTGGGGTTGTGTGTTGTGGAGCGGTGTGGTGTGGTATTGTCTGGTATGGTGTGTTGGTTGTTGTGTAGTATTGGTTTGTGTGGTGTGGTGGGTTGTGGTGTGGTATGGAGTGTTCTGGTGTGGTGTCGAAAAGTTTGGTGTTGGGTGTTGTGGACTGGTGTGGTGTGTGGAATGGTGTGGTGTGTTGTTGTGTGGTATGGAGTGTTGCAGTGTGGTTAGGAGTGGTGTAATATGGTGAGGTGTGGTGCAGGGTGGTATACTGCGATGTAAGAGGTGTGGTGTGGTCCAGTGTGGAGCAGTGTGAAGTGTTGTGTTTTGATGTGATGTGGTGTATTATTCTGTGTTTAGGTATGGTGTGCTGTGGAGTTGTGTAGTGTCCTTTGCTGTGTTGTGGAGTGGTGTGGTGTTGTGTGCAGTGGTGTAGTGTGGTAAGGTGTGGTGTGGAGAGTTATGGTGTGGTATGGAGTGGTTTAGTTTAGTGTGGTGTGTTGGGGTTTGGTATGGTAAGGAGTAGTGTGGTGTGGTATGTAGTGGTGTGGTGTGGTGTGTAGTGGTATGGTGTGGTGTGTAGTGATGTGGTGGGGTGTGGAGTTGTGGGGTGTTGTGTTGTGTGGAGTTGTGTTTTTGGTGACGTGTGGTATTGAGTGGTGTTGTGTGGAGTGGTGTGGTATGGAATGGTGTGTTGTGTTGTAGAGTAGAGTTCTATTGTGTGGTGTGGTGTGGTGGGAAGTGGGGCATTGTGTGGTGTGGTGTGGAAATGTGCCATGTGGTGTGGAGTGGTTTAGGGTGGTGTGGCATGGAATGTTGTGATGTGGATCTGTGTTGTGTGGTGTTGTGTGGTGTGCAGTGTTGTGGTGAGGTGTGGTTCATTGTGCAGTGGTGGGGTATGGTGTGTTTGGTATTATTTGGTGTGGTGTGCCTTAATGGGGTTTGGAACAGTGTGGTGTGTTGTGGAGGTGTGTGGTGTGGTGTGGTGTGATATGGTGTGGTGAGGTATTGTGTGGTCTCGTGTTGCGTGATAAGGTGTGATTTGGTATGGTGTGTTGTGGTGTGGTTTGATATGTGTGGAGTGTTACAGTGTTGTGTGCAGTTTAGTGGTGTGGTGTGGAGGGGTTTGGTTTGGAATGGTTTGTTCTTTTATGGATTGGAACACGGTGGTATCGTTTGGTGTTGTGTGGTGTGGAGTGGTGCAATGTTGTTTGGAAATTTGTTGTATGGTGTATGTTGTGTAGTTGTTTAGTGTGGTGTGGAGCTGTTTGGTTTGTATTATATGGTTTGTTGTGGTTTGTTGTGGTTTGGAGCAGTGTGATGTGGTGTGGAGTGGTGTAGTGAGGTGTTTTGATAGGTGGTGTAAAATTGTATGCTGTGGTATTGTGTGGTGTGGATTGTTTTGTTGTGTTGTATGATATTTTGTGGTGTGGAATGGTGTGTTCTCTTGTGGTGTGGAGTTTTGTGGTGTGTTGTAGTGTGGTATGATATATTGTGGTGTGGAGTGGTGTGGTGTTGAGCGGTTTGGTGTGGTGTGAAGTGGTATGATATGGTATGGTGTTTAGTGGTGTGGTGTGGTGTGGAGTGGTGTGATATCATGTGGAGCAGTGGGATTGGTTTGGTGTTGTGTGGTTTGCAGTGATGTGGTGAGGTGAAGTGTGGTGTGCAGTGGTGTGTGGTGTGCTGTGATAAGTTGTGGAGTCATGGGTTCAGGTGTGCTGTTGAGAGGTTTTTGGTTATGTGTTGAGTGGTTTGGTGTGGTGATGTTTATGGTGGTGTGGTATGATATGGTATCGTGTGGTGTCATGACGAGCAGGGTGGTGTAGTATAATGGGTGTGATGTTTGTTTTCTGTGGTGTGGTGTGAAGTTTTATTATGTGGTGTGGTGGGATTGTTGTGGGGTGGTGTTGTGTGGTTCAGTGTAGAATGGTATGGTGTGGTTTTTGTGGAGCAGTGTAATGTGGTGTCATGTGGTGTGGTGTGTGGTCAAGCGGTGTGGCGTGCTGCATTTTGTTGGGGTGTTGTGTTGTGTGGACAGGTGTTTTGTGGTGTGGTGTTGGGTGGAGGAGTGTGGTTTGGTGTTATGTGTGTTCTGTGGTGTGTTGTGGTTTGGTGTGATCTGGTGTGGAGTGGAACTGTGTCTTGTCGTGTGCTGCAGAGTGCTGTGTGGTATGGAGTGATTTAGTTTGGTGTGTGTGGAGGTTTGTTGTGTTATATGGAGTAGTGTGGTATGTTTTGTTGTTTGGTGTGGAGTGGTGCAGTGTGGTGTGGAGTGGTGTGCTGGGGTGTGGAGATGTGTGGTGTGATGTGGAATTATGTGTTGTGGAGTGGAGTGCTGTGGGTCACTGTGGTGAGATGTGGTGTGGAGTGGTGTGGTGTGGTTTGCTATGATGTATTTTGGAGTCGTTTGTTGAGGTGAGGTGTGGAGGGGTTTGTTGTGTAGCGTAGAGTGGTGTGCTGGGTTTTGTGTAGTGTGGAGTGGTATGATATGGGGTGGTGTGTTGTGGTGTGGAGTGGTGTGGTGTATGATGGGGTTTGGTTTGGGGAATGGATGTGTGATGTTGGGTGTTGTGGTGTGGTGCACTGCACTGCATTGTGGAGTGGTGTGGTGTGTGGAGTGGTGTGGTGCAGAGTGGTGTGGTGTGGTGTGTTGTGGTATGGAGCAATGTGGTGTGGTGTGGAGCACTGTGTAGTTGTGTTATTTGGTCTGGTGTGTGTGGTATGATGTGGTGTAGAGTGGTGTTTTGTGGTGTTATGTGTGTGTTGTGGTGTGGAATGCTGTGGTGTGGTGTGGTGTTGTGTGCTGTAGAGTGGTGTGGTTTAGTGTTGTGTGGATTTGTGTGGAGGGGTGTTGTCTGGTGTGGTGTGCAGAGGTGTCGTGTGGTGCGGTGTGGTGTGGAGTGGTGTACTGTGGTGTGTTGTGTGGGGTCAAGTTGTGTGCTGTCGTATCCAATGGCATGGTGTGGTGTGGAAAATTGAGGTACGGTGTGCGGTAAAGTTGTGTGTTGTGTGTGGTGTGGAGTGGTGTCATGTGGTGTTGTGTTATGTGTGTTGGTGTGGTCTGGTTTGAAATGGAGCTCTGTAGTGTGGTGTGTGATATGGTTTGTTGTGGAGTGGGATGGTGTTGTGTGGAGCATAGTGGTGTGGTGTGGTGTCGGGCAGTATGGAGTGGTTTGTTGTCATGTCGTGTGGTGTGGAGCAGTGTTGTGTGGTGTTGAGTGGTGCAGTGTGGTGTAGTGTGGAACAGTGTGGTGCTGTGTGGAGTTCTGTGGTGTCGTATTGATTGGTGTAGTTTTTTCTGGTGTTTATTGGTGTGGTGGTTTATGAAGTGGTGTGTAGTGGTGTGGTGTGGTGTGGTGCAGAGTGTTGTGGAGTTGTGTGGAGTGGAGTGATGTGGTGTGGTATGGAGTGTTGTGGTGTTGTGATTGGAGTGCTGTAGTGTGGTGTGGTGAATTGTGGTGTGGTTTATTGTGTTGAGTTGTGGATATGTGTCGATTGGGGAGGTGTGGTGAGGAGCATATAGGTGTGTTGCAGTGCGAGGCATTGTGGAGTGGTGTGGTGTCATGTGCTGTGATGTGGAGCATTTTGCGGTAGTGTGTTGTCAAAATGTGTCATGTCATGTGGAGAGGAGTGGTGTTTTGTGAGCTGGTGTGGTGGATTGTAGTGTTGAGTTCTGTTTTGCTCTGTTGTGTGGTGTGCTGTGATGTTGTGAGGAGTTGTGGGGTGTGCCTGGGTGTGGTGTGGTGTTGTTGGAAATACACGGTGTGGTGTGTGGTGTTTGGAGCAGTGTGGTGTCGTGTGGAGTGATGCAGTGTGCTGTGTTGTGGTGTGGTGTGTTATGTTGTAGTGTGTTATGGTGGTCTGGCATGGTGTGGAGTGGTGTGGTATGTTGTGGTGTTGTGTGTTGAAGTGTGGTATGGTATGGTGTGTTGTGGTGTTTT
>JAQZBX010078698.1:0-14075 GCA_029593785.1 Cabassous unicinctus
TAAAATTAAATAGTGCTTATGGTTGCACAAATCTCTAAATGTACTAAAACCCACTGAATTGCAAACTTTCAAAGTCTTAATTGTATGGTATATAAGTTTTTATCTCAATAAAGGTGTTATATTAAAACAAAAACAGTTACCACCATCTACCAGGTCTTGCACATAATTCCAGACTCTTTTCATGCCCAGCAACTATATAAAGCCAGTTTTTGTTGTTTTCAATAGTAAAACTTACTCTAAGTAAATGTTTATTTATCCAGTTTCCTACTAATGAACATTTAAGCTTATTTCTATTGTTATTACTATATTTATTATAATCATTACTGTAAGGAATATGCATATACATATAATGTGGTACACAATCTGAGTTTAATTATGATACATCAGTGGATGAGTTAAAAAAACATGAACAATATGATGTATATTGAAATATTGCCTCATCTAAAATGCTTTCCATTTACATTTATCAATATGACAGAAAGGTATGTAAGAAACTTTGTTGTCATATACTATATTAATTTTCTCATATATGCCATATATTTTTATTTTGTTTTATCTTGTGTGCTTCCAAGTTGATAGTTTGGAATAACTTTTCTCAGATTTTAATTTACCTGTAATGTAAATTTTAACTGTGTTTATTTATACCTTTGTTCTTGTTTAATAACTGCTAATGAATACCAAACAATCATTATAAAAATAGAAAATACTAGCACATCTAAACCTCCATTCATCTCATCTATTTTATCATCAGTGTTCCTGATTTAGTTATTTCTAAATCCATATTAATTTCCCTCTAATTATTCTAGTAGTGGTTATAATATTTAATACAGTTTCTTAAATATTGGAGGTATTTCTTTGAAAAATAACACACAGTTCTTATTTACCCCAGTGTTTTTTAAAATTGAGTGCTGCTGTATGTAATTTAACAACTCTCCAGGACTTTTGTTCTGCTTTTGTGTCCTTAGAATTATTTCTTCATTTTATAAATATATATTTATTCACCAATATTTCTCTCTTGTTTCAATCATCTTTATCACATGTTTACCATAACATGGTGCTCATTTTACACCTGCAGATTTAGGTTTTGGTATTAAATGTTTTTCCATTTTTGCTATGAACTGTTTTATTTTTCTATTAGTTCTGCTTTCTTCTCAAAAAAATTTTTTTTACAATGGATACCTTTGTCTGTCTTCCAGTCTTATTAATTTCTCTCTTATTACCTGCCTAGCAAGTCTGCTTTGACTACCAGCTTTTCTGTAGATCTATTGACCTTTTGCCAAAGCTGTGGAATCTGTTAACTAAACCTAAATGGTTGTCAGTCACCACAGGTCCAGAGTTATTTCAGATGTTTAATTCTATCTGCTTAGTTTCATAGTCAAAATAGGACTTTTGATTTGCACCTGATTTGGTAAAGCCTGGATTGGAGACAGGGATTTGATGGTACAGCCTGGCCATAGAGATTGAATGTGCCTACATGACCAGCTCACTTTAAGATTTGCCAACACCCCAACCAATATTGTTGGTAGCTTGAGACCTGGACTGAGCGTGTGTCCTTTTAATGTAAGGTGTAAGGACAAAAATGTCCATGCCTGATATTTTTGGCCCCTTGCAATGCATATTGTTCTCCTGCTATTGCTTTGTTGTCTCCTTTGCCTGTTGTAAATCTCTTGCCTAAGTTTAAACTGCTTGAGTCCTGTGAGTCCTCTCAGCAATCAAACTCCTAAGGTGAATAATGTATATAAACACATGATTTTAATAATCCTTATTTCTTCTCAAATCTAACTTCAGTATCCATGCCTGTATTTTCTTCATCATCAATTTGCAGTTTCAAATGTCTTACACTCCTTTAATGTGTTCATGTTTTTTTTCAACTTTTATTTCATTTTTAAAACAATTTATTGAAGTTTATCATTCATACATGAACATACATAAATATAAGTGTTCAGTAAACATTGTGAATTTACAAAACAAACATGCATAACATCATACAAGACTCCCACACATCACCCCACCACAAATACTTTGCATTGTTGTGAAACATTTGTTAACAAATTAGGAAAGTACACCTAAAAACTCCTGCATCACATATAGGTTTGAGTAGAAGGGACTGATGCATATGTATTTATATATCATTTTACAAATATTGGTATGTATTGTGAAAAATTTGATTTTTACCCACAATAAAAAAAATGTAAAAAAAAAAACAAAAAACAAATTATGAAAGAGCATTGTCAAAGTATTACTACTAACTATAGTCCATATCTTACTCCCCTATACTTTTAAAAATGGATTTATTTATTTATTTACTTTTATCCATTTTTAACACCCCCCCTTCCATTTTTGCTGTTTTTTTTTGTCCATTTGCTGGGCAACTCTTTGTGTCTGTTTCCTGCCCTCTCTTCCCTTCCTTCTCCTCTGGTCTTCACTGGGATTCGATCCTTGGAACCTCTGATGTTGACATTGGCATCCTACCACCTGTGCCACCTTGTTTTTCTGGCATGTCTCATCTTGGTTCTCCCTTGTGTCACTCTTCTGTTAAGTCATCATCTTGCTGTATGGCTTGTGGGGCCTGGAGGTGCACCCACACATGGGGCCTGGCAGTACACCCGTGCACGGGGCCTGGGGTCTCAGCCACACATGGGGACTGTGGGACTCACCCACTCACAGGGCCTGGTGGCACACCCACATATGGAGCCTGAAGGCACACCCATTCGCGGGGTCTGGCGGCACACCCGCGCATGGAGCCTGGGGGCTCAGCCACACATGGGGCTTAGCAGCACACCTACGTGCAGGACCTGGGGGGCTCACCCGCTTGCAGGGCTTGACAGCACAACCATGCACAGGGCCTGATGGACTGCACCTTCTATAATTTTCTTTTTGTAATTTTTACCTGGAGGTCCTGGGGATCGAACCCAGATCCTTCCATATGGGAGACAGTTGCCCAACCATTTGAGCCACATCTGTCCCTCTGCTATATCTCTTAAGGTTGATCAAAGATACCCAGAGTTACAATCTTTTCCCATACAGGATGGTCATAAAATAAATCAGGGTTAGTTTATCACCAGCATTCTATAAACCAGACCTAGGGAGAAAAACTAGGTATGGGGATATATGCACAGTTTCTAATATAGCGAATATTTAGCCTACCCTGATTATCACAAAATCAGGACAGTGAGAATATTCACATTGTTCATGGTTTTATCTTACAATTATGTCATGATCATTGACAGTATTTCTCTTATATATTCATCTCATCATTGTTCAATATAATCAATCCAGTTCATACTGCATTAACTACACTTGTTCTTTCTGTATGCTTTATTGACAAGGCAGAATCCAAACTCTACCTATTCTGGACCCATCCTCCCTGCTGAACATGGTTTCAGAATAAGGCATGATCTTGCTGACTGGTTTAATTTAAATTTATTATCTAAGAGTGCAGGTGAGTCATCAATTATGTCCCTTGATCTATTAAACTTGTTTCCCTTTCCCCTCAAATTCCAGGAGCCTTTCCATTGCATTCTTGGTTTATAAATACTAATGTTATTTTAATTTCAAAGTAAGAGCATACATAAGACAAGGTTAACAATTTCACACTATCAAATACACAAAACAAATATATTTCTATCCACAGATTCTGTCTTCCCTCCTAATATGTGAGCGGTCAGACTTTGTGGGCAGGTGCACCACCAGGCCCCGTCTGTGGGTGAGCCACCAGGCCCCATCCGCTGTTGAGCCTCCAGGCCCCGCATGCAGGTAAGCTGTCAGGCCCTGCGAGTGGGTGAGCCGCCAGTCAAAGGAAAAAGCTAAGCATTGAGGTGACATAAACGAGTTGAAAAAACTAATCATAGATGTTCAAACAAATCTCCTTAATAAATTCAATGATATGACTAAAGAGATTAAGGATATTAAGAATACACTAGGTGGACAGAAAGAAGAATTTTTAAGCATACTTAGAAAAATAGCAGAACATATGGGAATGAAAAGTACAGAAAATGAAATTTAAAATATACTGGAGGCATATAATAGCAGATTTGAAGAGGCAAAGAACAAATCAGTTAACTTGAAGACAGGGCTTCAAAAGTGAATATTAAAAAACAATAGATAAAGGAAAGAATGGAAAAAAGTTAAACAGTGTCTCAGGGAGCTATATGACAGCAAGAGTCATGCAATATATGTATCATGGGTGCCCCAGTAGGAGAAGAGATAGGAAAGAACACAAGGAGTATTTGAGGAAATAATTGAATAAAATGTCCCAACCATTTTGAAGGACATAGATATTCTTTCCAGGAAGCACAATGTACTCCCATCTGAATAAATCTGAATAGACCTTCACTGATTCACATAATATTCAGAATGTCTAATGCCAAAGATAAAGAGAGAATCCTGAAAGCAGCAAGAGAAAAGAGATTCATCACAGACAAGAGATGCCCAATAAGTTTAAGTTCTGATTTCTTATCAGAATCTATGGAGAAAAGAATGCAGTGGTACGATATAGTTAAGATACTGAAAGAGAAAAACTTCCAGTCAAAAATCTTATATCTGGTAATATTGGCTTTTGAAAATGAAGGATAGTTTAAAATATGCACAGATAAACAGTAACTGAAAGAGTTTCTAATCAAGAAACCAGCAATGCAGGAAACATTAAAGGGAGTGAAGATTATATTAGTAAAAGTAACTGAAATGAAGATTATATAAGTAAAAGTAACTCGAAGTGTAAAAAAAGTGAAAATAAGAGAGGACAGATAAAACCCAAAGGTCAAAATGGGTGAAAAAAGAACTGCCTAAATCAAAATACAAAGACAGGTGGAGAGGATAAGAAAATATGAGCTATCTCTCCAGTCTTCAAGACACTCACCTTAGACACAAGGTTGCAAGTAGATTGAAAGTGAAAGGCTGGGAAAAGGTATTCCACACCTGTAGTAACAACAACAACAAAAAAAGATGGAGTAGATAGAATTATAGTGGGTGAAATAGACTTTAAAAGGAAAGCTCTCATTAGAGACAAGAAAGGACATTATATATTAACAAAGTGGCAATTCATCAGGAAGAAATAACAATAAAATATGTATGTGATCACATATGATATGTCATCATAAGAGGATATTATGAACAACTGTATGCCAAGAAACTGGACAATGTAGATGACATGGACAAATTCCTAGAAACACATGAACAACCTACACTGGCCCTAGAAGAAATGTAAGGCAATAACAAACCATTTACAAGCGAAGACATTGAAACAGCCATTGAAAACCTCCCAAAGTTGAAAAGCATGGGGCTAGATGGCTTCACATTTGAATTCTAACAATCATTCAAAGACAATCTAATGCCTTTCTTTATCAACCTCTTCCAAAAAATTTAACAGCCAAGAACACTACCAAACTCATTTTATGAAGTGAACATCACCCTAATAACAAAACAAAAGAAAGATACTATGGAAAAATAAAATTACAAACCAATATCTCTAATGAATATAGATTCAAAAATCCTCAACAAAATGATTTCAAACAGAATCCAAAAGCAAATTAAAACAATTATACACCACTATCAATTGGATTTTACCCCAGGTATGCAAGCAGGGTTCAACATAAGAAAATAAACCAGTGTAATATATCACATTGATAAATTGAAGAAGAAAAATCACCTGACCCTCCTGATTGATGCAGAAAAGGCATTTGGCAAATTCAGCAAATTTCTTGATAAAAACACTCCAAAAGATTGGCATAGAAGGAAGCTTTCTACAAACCATTGCTAAAACAAAGTGATGAAGACTGAAATAAATGAAAGGATATTCTGTGTTGATGGATTAGAAGACTAAATATCTTTAATATGTCAATTTTACCCAAACTATTTACATATTCAACATAACCCCCCAAAAAGTCTTGCCAGTCATTTTTGCAGAAATGGAAAAGTCAATTATCAAATTTATTTGGGGATAGTAAGGGAACCTGAATAGCCAAAAGTGTCTTAAAATAAGAACCAAGTTGGAGGACACTCACTTCCTGACTTAAAAGCATATTACTCAGCTACAGTGATAAAACTGCATGGTCCTGACAGAAAGAAAGCCACATTGATTAATGGTACAAGAACTCAGAAATAGACCCTCATATCTACAGTCAAGTGATTTTTGACAAGGCTTTCAAGTCCTCCCAGCTGGGCCAGAACAGTCTATTCAACAAATGATGCTGAGAAAACTGGACAGCCATATCCACAAGAAAGAACGAGGAACCCTATTATCACACCTTATACAAAAATTGACTAAGAATGTATCAAGGACCTAAATATAAATGCAACAACCACAACAATCCTAGAAGAAACTGATAGAAAACATCTTCAAGATCTTGTGGTAGGCAGTAATTTTCTTAAGCATTACACTGAAAGCATGAGCAACAAAAGAAAAAAGAGATTAATCAGACCTCCTCAAAATTCAACACTTTTGCACCTCAGAGGACTTTGTCAAAAGAGTGAAAAGGCAGTTGGCTCAATGGGAGAAAACATTTGGCAATCACATATTCAATAACAGTTTAATATCCATTATATATAAATAGATCATACAACTCAACAATAAAAATATACACTGCTCAATTAAAAAATGGACTTGAAAACACGGTTGTCCAAGGAGGAAAGAGAAATGGTGAAGAAACACATGAACAAATGCTCAACATCACTAGTGATTAGGGAAATGCAAATCAAAACTACAATGAGCTATCATTTCAAATTTATTAGACTGGCCACTATTAAAAAGGCAGAAAACTGTAAGTGTTCGAGAGGATGTGGAGAAACAGGAATGCTTAGTCACTGTTGGTGGGAATGTAGAACGTACAGTCACTGTGGATAACTGTTTGGCATTTCCAAAGTAGTTGAATATAGACTTGCCATGTGTACCGGCAATAGCCTTTCTAGATATAAAACCTGAAGAACTGAGTGCAATGACAACAACGGACATCTGCACATCAATTTTCATAGCAGTTGTAGAAGTTTGAGACTATTTATGAATTCCAAAATAGAAAAAGATTAATAAACTAATCAATTCTTCTGGATGTGATATCCTTTGATTTTATTAGATTCACCTGAGATGTTTTGATTAAGTTACTTGTTAAGATTAGGGATTTGATTTGACCACATCAGTAAGGTGTAACTCATGTTGAGTCCCTGCCCCCTTAGTGGGCCTATATAAATGGACACACAATCATGAAGACACATGGAAAGAGAGAGCTCCATAGACATGAAGAAGAGAAATCTTTGCCAGTTTTGATACTGGAGACCCCAGGAGAGATGAGTCATTTGCCTGATAGTTTGCATCTGAATAGAAAAGAGCAGCTGAGCAGGCCCAGAAAGAAAAGAGCCTAATCCAGAGACTGATATGGCAAACTTTGAGAGACCAGACAGATTGTCTGCCATCTTGCTTCAACACATGGCAGCTGTCTTTGGTGAGAAAGTTCCTCTTATGGTACTTTGAGTTGTACTTTTGACAGCCTTGGGACTGTAAAAGTTTATCCAAAATAAATGCCCTGTATAAAGCCAACAGATTTCTGGTATGTAGCATCAGCATCCCTTTGGCAAACTAATACATTGGTGTAATTCATGATTGGCAAAATTTGGAAACAACACAGGTGTCCATCAACTGATGAGTTGCTATACAAATTATGGTATATATATGCAATAGACTATCATGCAGCAGTAAGAAATATGAATTCTGGAGAGCATTATGTTGAATGAAGCAAGTCAGGCACAAAAGTTCAAATGCTGTATGATTGCACTATGATGAACTAAATATATTATGTAAATTCATGAAATTAATAATTAGAATATAAGTCACCTGAAAATAGAATGAGTGTAGACAATGGAAAGCTGAAGGTTAATCTGTGCAGAATTGTTTAAAAGGTTGTTTGTAGGTCTTTGGAAATGAATGGAAATGGTTAGAGCAAATCATGGTATTTGTGACTAACAGAGGTATTATATGAGCATGAAAGTGGTCAAAAGGGAAATTCTAAGGACATATATATTACTAGAAGGAAAGTTTAAAAATGTAACATGGGACTGCATGACATAGTGAAACCTCTTCTAAAATATGAATATGGGTGATATTGCATATATGACTGTTTTACAAAATATATTTATACTGGAGAGAAGGAAATAGAATAACAGCTATGTACAGAAGGGAGAAATGGTGAGATTGTCAGATGATGAGTCTTGTTTCTTTGCTTTTTGTTTATTATTATTATTATTATTTTTACTGTAATAATGAAAATGTTCTAAAAATGACTGAACTGATGAATACACAACTATGTGATGACATGGAATACCATTGATTGTACAATTTGGATGAATTCATGCTTTATTTATATATATCAATAAAATTTATTTGTTAAAAAATCTACAATGAGATAACATCTCACACTTCATAGAATGGCCATTCTTTAAAAAACAGAAAACAGCAATGTTGGAGAGGCTGTAGAGGAATAGGAACATTCCTTCACTTTTTGTGGGAGTATAAAATGGTGCAACTTCCTTGAAAGATATTTTGTGGTTTCTCAGGAAGCTAAATATAGAGCTGACATATGATCCAGAAATTCCTCTATTAGGAATATATCCAAAAAAAGTATTTTCACAATGATGTTCATAGCCATGTTTTTCAGTTGCCAAAAAGATGGAAACAACCCAAGTGTCCATCAATTGATGAGTGGATAAACAAAATGTGGTGTATACATATGATGGAATACTATGCTACTATAAGAAGAAATGAAATTGGGACCCATATGATAATAAGGATGAACCTTGAAGACATTATGCTGAGTGAAATAAGTAAGACACAAAAGGACAAATATTGTATGGTTCTGTAAGATTTAATAAGCATGACGATTTAAAAATTAGAATATATTACTGAGATAGGATGAGGACTAAGAAGGTGTACTGATGCTTAATGTTTGTAGAATTTTTAATTAGCTGGATAGTAAAATTGGGGAAATGGTTAGAGTTGATGGTAAAATTTTATAGTGAGTATAACTAACATGGTTGGCTTGTAAATGGGATTGTGGCAGAAAGGGGTAGTCTAGGGATGTAAATGTCAATTGAAGAAGGTTACAGAATAATCTAGAGACTGAATAACATAGTGAACCAAGAGGTGGATGAGGAATGTGATTAATAATACAAATAAATATTCTTCTATGATCTAGAACAAATATATGTCATTATTATAAGGTGATAAGGATATGGTGATGCATGGGAAAATATAATTAATATAATTTATGGATTACAGTTAACAGCAATATTGTAATATTTTTGCATCATTGTCAAAGAAGGTACTATATCAATATGAAGTGTCAATAATAGGGGGCATTGTATATTTTCTTTTGGACAAAAGGAAACATTCAAAAATTTACTAAGTTAATGACTGCACATTTCTTTGATGAAAGTGATAACCACTGAGTGTACACTTTGCATAGATTGTGCAATGCAAGGGACTGTAAAACACAGTAAACTGGTTCAAGATTGACTTTGGTTAACAGTACAAATATCAGAGTGTTCTCTCATGAACTATAACAAGTGTGCAATATTAATACATGGGGTTAATTATTAGGGGTTATGGAAAAAAATACCTAATGTATGCTATAGACCATAGTTAGTGTTAATAGTCTGATGATGTTCTTTCTTAACATGTAACAGGTGTTCCACAACAATATAAGTTGTTGGAGGAGCGCTTTATGGGAATTCTGCACATATATGCATGAATGTTTTTAAGTTCACAACTTTTCTAATAAAAATATATATTAAAAAATCTCCATCAATCACCTGACTTCCATAATCCCCTACTCTGACTGGTGGACCACAGTGATATTTTGGACCTCCTGGAATTGTCACTTCTGAGCCATTGTCTAAGGATCCCCATATCTGATAATTTCCTTTTCTACAACACAGTGTTACCCTGGTATAAGGTTGTAGTTCTCTTTGAGGAAGGCTAGGAGTAAGATTAACAATATAAATTTTTGGCAGTTTCACAGGGCCCTTCCAAAAGGGGACCATACCTTCCTCCCATTAAAGATTCTCTGGGTCTGTAAACTGTATCAAGCATGGAAATCCATTAAGGGGATGTGACTCTCTGTTTCTGTAATTCAAAATGACCTTTTTTCACTCTATCTATAATACTTCTGTTTATATAGGTCAAGCAGGAATTTAGTAGACAGCCAATCTATTTTATTTCTAGGTACCCTATGATCTATTAGTCAACAACATAGGTCTTTGCAACTAATTCTATTTTGATTGCTGCTTTAAGTATATTCTTCATCGTGGTAACCATGCCCACTTTGTCTCTGGTGATTAAGTGCTGCCACTAGGGTTCTGCCAACTTAGGGTCCTATTGTACTCATAGTGTTTAAGTTTCCCAGTTCAGTGAGAACAGTTTCCAAGGTAATATCTGACCTACAGAAAAGAGCAACACATTACTGCTCAGGGAAGATGGAGTTAGTCTCACAAATTTGTTCTTCACATTCTCCATGGAAGTTGTGTCCTGGGGCATTTCTGGGGTGGGTGAGCAGGTCTTTCATGATAAATCCATTCTGACTGTTAAATCTCTCTAAGACTTTAGATCTCCTCCCCTACAATATACCAGGGAAGTTCTGGCATCTTGACCTCAGATAATGTTGGCCAAATTTCGATCCATGTTTCAGCAAGCCACCTGTACAAACTGTTAGAGTCCTTTCTAACTGCTCAAGGCACATCATTCAATCAATAATCTCTGCCTAGTGGGCCCATACCAATAAATTCAGTCTGATCTTTCTTTATATCCCTTCCACTATAATCCCACACCCTTACTATCCATTCCCACATATATTCTGTTGATTTCTGTAAATATAATTTGAAAAACATACTGTTCTTTTGGAGTGTATAGTACTTCCTCATGGGTCATATTTTGTACCTCCCTTTTTGGAGCTTGTTGTGACTTTAGTTTAGTTATAAGTGTAGAAGAAAATGGGGTATTTGGGATTGGTAATGCAAAGAGTTTGAAGTCTTGCAAGTCGATTATTTCAGGACATTCTGTAGGAGGTTCATCTGGTGAGACAGGATTAATCTCTTCAAATGGAGTTTGGATGACAGACTCCTTGGGGTAGACTTGTAGTGAGGTGATTGTTTCCTAAGGCCAAACTGTGGATGGGAAACTATTTCCTCAGGGCAGACTTAGGGTCAGAAAATTGTTTCTTCAGGGCAGGTTATTATAGGTTTATCTGGCAAAAACTCAGCAGAATTTAGTGTTTCAGTATCCCCACTGCCATCATTATCAACCCATATGGCTCCATCCTAGTTTTCAGGCTTCAATTCCTGTCCAATCAATGTCCTCACTTTGACAGTAGACACCCTGCAAGGTTGAGATTTTGCTTTCCATTTTAACTCTGCTACTCATACAATCAGACTCTGGGTCTCATTTTTAGAGATCGCAATTCCCCTGCTGCACAAAACAAGATTTGCTTTCAGGGCACACATGGAAACTTTCATGTAATTCATGCAACATTTAAGTTGTAAATTTGAAAGAGTCAACTCATCCCCTTCTTTTATAACTGCATTCAGCATATTTAGAAAAAACCAGCTACCATCATTGAATCTTTGAATTCCACAAAACACCATTAAAAGCATTCCCATCTAGAGCCTTGCCTCTTATAAACATGGGCGTAGCTATATCCTGTAGTCATATTTTGCTTATCTCTATTGCCATCTGACACCATTGACTATCAGTGGCCTTTTGATTATTGGAAACAGAGTAATTAGTGCCTTTGAATCTAATCAGATTAGAGAGCTAATTGCAAACATCACAGAACAGATTATGAAATTCCATTTTTAAGATTCTCTTTCCTAAGAACCATGTCCAGTGTCAAGCTGAATTAGTCAATGTTCTACAGAAAAACAGATCTGACAGAAAATATCTGTATATACTATGAGACTTTTTACAGTTGTCACATATGACCATGGTGATACATGAGTCTGAATTCCATAGAGCAGGATGCAAACCAGGAACTTTGATGAAGGTCCTCCCTCAATGAATTCCCCAGGAGAAGTGGCTTTCTGAAGTAGATGGGAATTCTTTCCTTTACTACTGAAATCATTTCTCCTTTAAAGGCCTTCAATTGATTGGATGAGATATCTCTCATTGATGAAGGGAATTACTTCAGTTGATTGTAGATGTAATAATCAGTTTTAGATGAAATCAACTCACTGATGATTTAAGTCTACAAAATATCCTTACCATGAAATTAAGCCAGTGCTAGCTCGTCCAAACAACTGGGTAACATTAACTGGTTAAATTGACACATGAGGATATACAGTGAAGTAAAGCATCAGCCAGCACAAAGAAAATTTTCAAAGACTATAAAAGATGATATTTGCATTTGCTTGTTTGTTTGTTTTTGTTAACACCTGGTGCTTGAGGAAATATTTGTCATAAAACTAACTGGATACAAATTTAAGTAATAGAAATCTCAGAGTTTAAATACCATACTTAACATATTAAGATATGAAAATATACAATATGTAACACAGGATTACATGCCAAACAAGGAACAGGAAATGATGGCTCATCCAAAAGGAACAAGAATTACTTCAGAAGCCATCAATAAAGAAAAACAGATTTTGCACATACCAGCCAAAATCTCTGAAAAAAAAAAGATGTTCAATATACTAAAAGAGATAAAAGAAAACAGGAGGAAACTACTAAAGGATTTCAGGAAAATGATGAATGAGCTCTATGAGAATCCTAATAAAGAAATATTAGTGGTTTAAAGGAACTACAGAAAAATACTTAAGTTTAAGTCCACAATAACAAATAAATAAGATCCTTAGAGAATTTCACAGCAGATTAGAGCTGGAAGAAGAAAGAATCAGTGCAGTTGAAGACAAGACAATTGAATTATTCCAGTATAAGAAGGTGAAAAAAAAAGAATGAAAATGTGAACAGATTCTAAGATACCTGTGGAACAGATTCAAGTGTTCCAAGATGCACATTATGAGAGTCCCAGAAGGAGAAGACATAGTGAAAGGAGCCAAGTAAATATTCAGAGAAATAATGACAAAAACTTCCCCCAATTTAATGAAAGACATGAATATTCAAAACACAAATGAACTCCAAACAGGATAAACTTGAAGAGAAACATGCAAAGCCATATTGCAGTCAAACAATTGAATGTGATGGACAAGGAGAGAGTTCTGAAAGCTGCAAGAGAAAAGCAATCTGTTGTGTATAAGTGTGTCCCATTATGATCAAGTGCCTTTTTCTCTCCAGAAAGGTGAGAAAGCAGTAGGGTGGCACACTTAAAGTGCTAGAAAAAGTCAATTGTCAAATAAGAATATAATATCTGGTGATACAGTCTTATGAAAATGGGGAAGAATTTAAGAAATTCTAGGTTTAAAAAAATATGAGGGAGTTATATCACTAGACATCCTCTGCAAGAAATTCTAACTGGAATTATTCAAGATTGAAAGAAATGTATGCCTATTCTTGTGCCAGTGCCATGCAGTTTTGATCACTGTAGCTTTTTAGTATGCTTTAAAGCAAGGGTTCTTAACCTTTTTTGTTCCACAAACCTCTATGCCAGTCAGGTGGAAACTATGGACTCCTTACTGAGTCCACACAATGCTGTGATAAATATGTCACACCCACACCAACAGGCTCCCAAAAGAATAATGCTTTTTGAATTTAAATTCAAGCTCATGGACCTCTTGTTTAGAACTCCTTGTTTAAAGTCAGGTAGTGTGTTTCCTTCAATCACATTTTTTATGTCCATAAGATTTGGGCTATTTAGATCCACCTGCCATTCCAAATAAATTTCATACTTAGCTTTTCCAATTCAGTAAAAATGCTATTGCTGTTTTTATTGGGAATGCATTAAATCTGTAAATCAACTTGGGTAGAATAGACTTATCTTGATGTTTAGTGTTTGAATCCATGAACATGAAATATTTCTCAATTTATTTAGGTCTTTTTTGATTTCCTTTAATAATGTTGTGAAGTTTTCTGTGCACAAGTCCTTTATGTCTTAAGTTTATTCCTAGATATTTAACTCTTTATTTGCTATTTTAAGTTGATT
>JAQZBX010078699.1:0-14082 GCA_029593785.1 Cabassous unicinctus
AACAGACTGAAGATTTAAGTCTCTGGAATATATATTTAATGAGTATAGTACTAATTATAGGCACAAATAAAAGGGGCAGAAGAGCAATGTGTAGGGAAATTATAAATGAGTCTAACTCTGTTACATTGGGGAGCATAAATTCCAATGTAAGGCCCAGTGACAGGATGCCAAATTCCTGAGATTGTCTGCCCTACCTATAGTGTCTAGATGTCTCTCGAGCCCTAAGGAGCCCTGCTGTTTGAGGCACTGTTTACTGTGTCAGTCAATGAGATCCTGCTGAGACATGCATAAGTGTAACCTCCGGAATGACTGCTCAACTCACTTTGAAATCTCTTAGGCATAAAAACTCATTTGTATTTAATATTTCCCCCTTTTTATCAAGGTTTTCCAAATGCATTGCTTGTTGGCACTTGGTAATAGTCCCTCGATGCCAGGGAGGCTTATCCCTGGGAGTCATGTCCCATGTGTGAGTGGGGGAAGGTAGTGTGCTTATATGCTGAATTTGGCTTAGAAAGAAAAACACCTTTGAGCAACAAGGAGGTTTTCAGGAGGTAACACTGAGGCAACATATAATACTAAACAAAGTTTCAATTTCACAAGAAAAAGTTAATAATTACAACCATCAATATCAAGGACCTGGTGTAATGGTCTGTCCTCCTTTGCTAGGCACTACCCATATACTCAGGGAATTCTTACCACTCTATCAGAGAATGTAGCAGAACCTCCCAGGGTGGGAATTCAGTAAAATAGACTTATTATTATTCTAGCAATGGAAGAACATGTATCATTGATATAAAGGCAATGGCCACCAGAAGTTCTGAGGGAAGAGAGAAGGAAGAATAGGTGTAACATGGGACATTTTGGGGACATTGGAATTGCCCTGCATGACATTGCTATGATGGATACAAGCCATTATAGATTTTATCAAAACCTATAAAAGTGTGTAGTGCAACGTGTAAACTATAATGTAAACTATATTCCATGGTTAGTAGCTATACTTCAATACGTGTTCATAAATTGTAACAAATGTACCATACTAATGAAAGATGTTGTTAATGGGGGAAAGTGTAGGAGGAGGAGGGTTGGGATATATGGGAATCCCTTATGTTTTTGATGTAATAGTTACATAATCTAAAGCTTCTTTAAAAAGAATAAAGAAATAAAAAGTGAAGCTCTTTAGTTAAAGTAGGGGAGCCCTGAGTTCACCTACTCTTAGAAAGCACCCTGTAAAACCCAAGAGTTCTGAGGAAAACAGATTAATTCCAGACATCTAAAAAGCTCTCTGGGAAGAGATGTGATATTGATTGAGAGGGTAAGTTTCAGAATTTTGATCCTGTAGGTTAGGGCCAACCATGGAGGGAGGGTCAGTGGGAACTTCCAGATGCCAGGGGCAGTATGGTGCTATGAGGACCTGCAGGAGTGAAAAAGAAAGGAGGTGAGTATTGACTAAGAGATCGACAGGGGTTGAAAGGGGTAGAGGGCCACCATGCAGCGTGGCACCACACTTTTCCCCAAAGTCAAGAAACTTCTGTTTCATCTTCCTACTTCACTCTACACCACCCACCCCATCCTCCAACATGGCCTTACCAACTTTTTTCTGCCAATTTGGTTTCTTATCTCTTTCCCATAGTACTAAAATAACCTTAACTTCTCTGACAGCAGGAAGTCTAAGTGCTTCCTGCAAATTCTGTTTCATGCCCTTCCTTTTTTACCATGTGTTGTGTCATTATTTCTCCTACAACTTCAGTTACACCTTTTAATAGGGATGGCTTATTCTCTCCCTCATTATATAAACATCTCTGTTTCTAGACCCTATTTAGAACATATCTTTTGGTGAATTAAAACTATTTTTCTGTTCCTTGGTGCTTGTTTCCTGCATGTATCACCTGCTTTCTTCAAAAGCTTGTTTCATGCCATCTCTTTGATTAGCACTTAGACCATACTTAGCATTACATGTGCAGAGGACATTTGGGGTTAAGATGCATTTATCTGGCAACTGAATGGACACTTATTTCCTTTCTCCCCTCGTTCTACAGAAAAGTCTCAGGCTCAGCCTTGATTTTGGGGTGATTGGTTCCACTATGACACATTTCCAAACCCTTATGCCCCTCAGCAAGGATTTTCACATTTCTGCAGGGGCTGCTGTCTTGCCCTTGAAACTTCCCATGTTTTGGATGTAGGGGGTTTGGCCCTGGGTCAGAACCCTCCATTTGCAATAATGTATGCTATTAAGCAAATGGCACTAAGCAATGTTCTCTCCCCAAGTCAAAATGCTCCCATTTAGGTAAATTTTGAGCCTGCTGCTGGCAGTTAGGAGCTAGAATGGCAAAGGGAACTACAATGTAAAAGTAATATGAGTTTGAATGAAATTATAATAAGTTTCAGATGGCACCATTACATACATCCCCATAGACAGGCATTAGGGAAACACTGTAATGTAATGCTGGAACAGTACTCCAATAGTGAAAGGAAGAGTAGCATTCCAAACTGCGTTAGAAACAAAGAAGTTAACTCTTTGAAGTCCTTTGGGAGCCACAAATGTGAAATGAGTGGCCATGATTTGTATGTTGGTTGATTGAATGAATTGTATATATATATATATGTACATACACACACACACAGAGGCGGGGTATGCATGTAGTTTCTGTTTGAAGCTTAAGAAAGAATGCATGTAGGGAAGCGGGTGTGGCTCAATGGATAGAGCTCCCATTTACCATATGGGAGGCCCCAGGTTCCTTCCCGGGGCCTCCTTTTGAGGGCAGGCCAGCCGGCCCGCGCGGCGTGGTGGGCTGATGCAGCAGGACCTCACAGCAAGGGGGAGATAAGCAGACACGGAAGAAACACACAGCAAATGGACACAGTAAAACATAAGCAGCAAGGGGGGATAAATAAATAAATAAATCTTTTTTTTTTTTTATAAAAAAGAAAGAATGCATGTTAATGCCACATTTATTATCAATAATCAAGGAATCAGGTGGTGCACACAATTGAATTTCCTAGAAAACATGCTCATTTGAAATGCAAAACCAGTTTTAACTTGACCATTTTGGGGAAGTAACATTCCCAATTAAAAAAATTAGATTAACATGTGCCTATCTTATTAAACTGAATATAACAAATATGTGTAATTCTTGATGATTCAGTTTATCATTTTAATCAGTTACTATAGTACTCTTTTGTTAGGTAAGGTTATACTAAGAAAGTCACATTTTTTTCTGGGATTTGAATGATCATTACATCTGCTCTATGCTTATATCTCCATGTATCTCAATACCTAAAAAGTGTTTGCTATGTGCCAGGTATTGCATTATTCTGCACTTTATATATACATTTTCATTTTTAAGTCATCTAACAATCCAAAGAATTAGGTATTATTGCTATACCCCATTTGACAGAGGACAAAACTAAGGCTCAGAGAGGTTAAGTAACTCACCAGTGGTCACAGAGCTAGTAAATGGCAGAATCAGGATTCAAATCTAAGTCTGTCTGATGTCAAAGACCAGGCTGTTCTAATATCTCAGGCAAAAGGCAACATGGTCCCGAATTAAGTCATCTGTAGTGGGGCCAGAGAAAAAGGGTTAAGTTTTAGATTATTTAGGGTGAAGAATTAATATTTTGCTTTCAAAATGTCCAGAACTTCATTAAAGCGATACTGGTTGGACCACATTATGAATCTTTGGCAATTTTTATTTCTGCACAGAAATTGGTTTTAAAAGCAGCTGTTGAAGTCTTTCAATTGAGAAGTTATTTTGGAAGTATTAGTAAGAAAATGGATATTTTTGTGTGACTTATTTCTGTGTGTTTATGTCCTTGTGTGTGTGTTGTACACAACAATAATGACACAAGTTTTTTTTTAGAACACACTATTATTTCAATTCCTTGTTAATTAGATGCCACCCCATCTCTATTTGCCCTAGTCTGCAAGTCTATGGTACTTTATTTCCTTATAGTATCTCACATTTTCAAAAATGTTACAGTGTTCAGAGTTCTTTCATACACATTTTCTCATTTGAATTGTACACTAGCAGTGTACATTTAATGCCTGGCCCAAGGCAACATAGAGAGTGTACCAGTTCTTCCTGACTCTTATTTTAGTGTTCTCCCTACTCAACCATATTATCCCCAGCATCTAGCACAGTACATGGACATAGGTACTCACTCAATATTTGAATAGGCGAGTGAATAAATAACAGCCAATATTAATTGGGTTATGAAAGATTTGATAATAAATTGCTGATAATTAGTGATTCCCAATGTTTGCTCAAAATCAATATTTTATTTTAATGACACACTAAGGATAATTCAAATCAATCATTGTTGTTCACTGAGCATAAACTAAAGCTTTATTAATTTTGCAGTAGCTTCCAGGGATGGTAGTGGGTGGTAATGGTTAAAAGCCATTCTTTTGATAAAAAGTAATTACATTTGGTTGCATAACAGGGATGATTTGTGGCATAGAAAGAAGAACAGCAGATCAGAGGACTTGAATTCAAGTCCATTCTCTGTCATTTTCTAAATATTGTGACCTTGGGGAAATCATAAACCTTTATGAGCCTCAACTTCTAAATTAATAAAATAAGGGTGATAGTATCTGCATCAATAGGGTTGCAAGTGAAAATCAAATGAGAAGATATATGTGCTTATTTTCTTTGTGAATTATAATGTACTATATAATGCTATTGGTTTTTTTTTTATTATTTTATGTTTTAGACAAGATTAAAGAATGTTCAGTAACAGCCATAGAGTCAAGGAAACCATACAATTATCAGTAAAGTACTGTTACAAAGATGACCAGTGTCCTGACAAAGAAAAAGTTGAAAATAAGTAATGACTCATTGTTACCAGGCATAAAAAAGTGAATGTTTTTGTGAAGCAGGCATCCCTCTTTTTTATTCTCTGTTGGGTACACTGCTTGAAATGGCTATATAGTGAACTGATTAAATATGGATTTGTGGGGTGATGATCCATTTCCCACATAGCCATTGCTTTCTGAAACATGAATATTTTGCTCAAAAAGCTCTGAAGGAGGTTGTATTGTGACATTTAACTTACATGCGTGAAAATCTGCAACAGTCAATCCAACAAGGGCCAGTAGAAATGCATTTGTTGCTTGGAATTTCTTAGTTGTGCTATATAGCTTAAATCCAACTCATCTGAAAACAAACACATGATCTTTTCCCAAACTACCTCTTCTTCTTGGTTTTCTTACTGCTGATCCAGCAGTTTTTCAGGTATATTTTGATTCCATCTTTCCCTCCTGCCTTAGTCACCAAGTCTGTTGACTGTTACTTCATGTCTTGTATGTGAATTTCCTCCTCTCAATCATCACCATCTTACACTCCCATTTAGTCTCTATATGCTTTACCTTAATGCACTATTAACTTATCTCTGTTTCTCCACCTTTTGTCATCTCAGTGTATCCTGCTACCTCTCCAGATGAATCTGCCTAAGCCACAGCTGTTGCTCTCTTAATCTCCCTGCCCAGAGGCTTCAATGGCTCCCACTTAATAGGAACACATTTCTTAGACTGGCATTCAATATCTTCTGTGATCTAGCCCATACCTTATCTGTCCCACTAATCTCCTTAAGTAAAAATCTCCTTTTCATCCTTTTTAGAATAAATATTGTTCTTTCCTATCTCTGTGGCTTTCCTTCCCTATGGAAGCACTCTTCCTTTTCCCATTCAACAATAACCTTCCCATTCTTTAGGGTATAGCTCAAATGCCATCTCCTCATACATGAACTCATATATGAGGCTCAAATTGTGGCTCTACCACTCCAGGATAAGTTACTTCCTAAGCTCTCTGGCCTTGGGAAAGTTATCTAACCTCTTGAAGCCTCTGTTTCCTAACCTGGGAAATAGCACCAACCCTATGATATCGGTGCTATTACTCCTATGAGGAAGAAATGAGGTGTAATATATAGAAAGGACTTAATCATATGCATGACACATAGTAATCACTCAATAAAAAGTGGCTGTCTCCATTATTTTTATCTCAGGCAGAGAAGATATAACTCCCCTCTGAATTCCCAAACTACTTGGCACCACTTTCAAGGGATTTATCTCATACCAGTTTATAATTTTTTCACATCTTCTCTCATGAGAGACTGAAAGCTCCTTAAACCGCTGAATGAATGAAAGATACTTTGAAAAAGAGGAGTATCACATCATCCTCCTTTTATTTTTTGAAGGTTAATATTTCTACTAATGACATTGAATGCAATGAAATTAGACATATAGTCACAGCACCCTTATGAAAGAATGGGAAAAAATATACCTCTTTTTGCTTATGAGAAAAATGAAATCAGAAAGGTATTCCAACAACACTAACACTTCTCACTAAGTTAGCAATGGTTGAGATTCTGGTCCCTAGGCCACTTAATTTTTTGTGTTTTACTCTTCACTGTGTGCTCTCTTTTTTGTTAACATATTCTGATTTCTTAGAAGATTCTTTGTTCATATCATGCTTGGTCATACTAGAGAAATACCTAACATAAATAGAAAAAAATTGCATATGTAGTTGAATATTTTTACATAAACTTAGATCCCCCCCCACCCCTTTCACCTCTTCAATCTAGCCATTTAGAAACAACGCTCCAGACAACTATGTAAATCCTGGCCTATTTCCTGAGCATTTTCTGAAATGGCTGAAATGCAGAGAGTAAGTTAAAAATAGACTGCCCTCCTTCTTGTCCTTGCCCAAGCTGTGCATAATGAGAAAGTGATGGAGATCACTCCATGATATGATTGGAAAGCATTCTGACACTCCAGGTTCAGAAGAAGTGTTGATGATGGTGATTCTATGAGGCTAGGTGGTGGGGAATTATCTGAGTAAGGGGTAGAAAAAGGAGAAGGCAGGTAAATCTCCATGAACTTCACCACACTGCTTCTCACAAATAGATGAGCCATCTTTCCAACTCCTTTCTATGTCTCGGGACCCACATTCCATTCAGAGCCCAGATGGCAGGCACTGTATTTATCTGCCTGCACATGAGAAAATCACACCCATCTTATTAGAGTACTAATTATTTCTAATGTGGGGCAAGTAATAATGTTTAAAGAAGTGGGGTTGGGAAACTCAGGGGAGGGATTACTTGAAGGGATACAATGAATGGGTGATGAGAAGGGAAAGAGGAAGATTTAAATCATGTGACCTACTTCCATCTATATGGAGCTTGTATCAATTGTCAATATCAATGCCCATACCCTTACAAGTGGACCTATATGTATTATTTTTAGACCCAATATAGAGCATTGCACATAGTGGGTGCTCAAAATTGGTTTCTGGCTGCCTGGTCAATATTACCAGAAGGTGGCTCTGTGATGTGAGTTTCTATTGTAAACAGCACCAATGGGTTTGATTTTCCCTCTAGAATAGTGGCTGCAATCAATGTGAAAACTCATGGTATACCTTCCTCCTGAGATAAAATTGATGCCAACCATATTTTGTTACAGAGAAAACTGAATGCAATCCTCCCCCAGCTCACTAAGCTATGGTAGTCTGCCCTTAACCCTTCTTTACACATGAATTAACCAGGAAAAAATGCACCTAAAGAGAAAAACTTTAGTCATTTATGGATACACAGTTATAACCATTATATTATGCAACTCTTTCTTTCTTTTCTTTTTCTCTATTTTTTTCTTAAGAAGAATGAAATCTTGATAAGTAACGAGGAATATACTTGGCTTTGTCCTAATTTTATGTATAATGTCCAACTTTGTTTTGAATATTTGCAAAGCAAAAGCTTAAGATCAATGGATGGAAATCTGATAATCCACAAATGTGACCCAGCACAATATTCTCCTAATAGGCTTGTCAGGATTAGTTCATCTATTTTCTGCTTTTGTGCCAATGAATATATACTGTGGTACAAATAATTCCCTGTAAACAAATTCTGAGCTTTCTTAATCTTCGCAAATATCTTCCGTTGGTCTTTCCTCTAAGTGTCTTTTAGTGGGTTCTAGGATAGGGTCCCAAAGCATGCAGAAAACAATGTTAAAAAAAGAAGACTCCTATCAAAGAGAACAAGGGTCCATTGAACACAGAGTTCATTTCAGGAGTCTTATTTTTCTCTGATATTTTAAGTCTATTTTTTTAACTATTTAATTTGAAATAATTTCTAACTTACAAGAAAGTCACAAAAATAATACATAATACACAGGACTCTAATATACTCCTGTGACAGTTTGAAGTTCTTTTATGAATCCTAAAAAAAGATTGTTTTTAAATTCATTCCTGTGGATATGGGGCCCTTTTGATTGAACTAAATCAGTGAGGCATGGCACAGATTGGGTTTCTGCCCTCTTGCTGGGCATCATAGAAACAGAGACACTGAGGAAGAGATACACAGAGAAAGGGAGCTCTGCCATTTTGACCCTGGCATGTGAGAGAGAGGGCTCCAGGTTCACCTACAACTGCAACAAGAGAATACCTGCAAGGCTGAGAGAGGTCCTGGGGTTTGGAATCAGCAGAGGACAAAGGCATGGAAAGAGGCCTCAGAGGGGCTGGGCCCAAGGAGTAGCTTAAGGCTGAGGAGATGAGCCCTGCCATATGCCTGATTGCTACATGGCAGGATGCCAGGATCACCAGTAGCTGACTCTGGTGAGAAAGCAACTCTGATGGTGCCTTAATTTAGACATTTCCCTGCCTTGGAACTGCAAGTTTTTATCCAAAATAAGTCTCCTTTATAAAAGCCAACCTATTTCTGATACTTTGTATGGGCAGCTCTGTTGCAAACTAAGAACTCCCCACCCTGATACTCATATTTACCAACTATTATAGGCTCACTTGTTGCTTTTTTGGGCAGGGGAACACAGTACCTTGCTCTTTTTAATTTTTAATTTTGAAATACTTTCAAATTTATAGAATAGTTACAGAAATAAAACAAACCCTATACAGAGAAATCCAACATATCCTTATTCCCCCAGATACCCAGATCTACCAATTTTAATATTTTGTCACAAAATACTCTAACATCTATCTATCTATCTATCTATCTATCTATCTATCTATCTATCTATCTGCCAATCTGTCATCTATCTGTCTTCCTGTCTAACTATTTATCAATCCATTTTCTGAACAATTTAGTGTAGGTCTTGTATATCATGGTCCTTGAACACTTAATACTGCCATGTAGATTTCCTAAGAACAAGTATATTCACCTATGTAGCCACCTTAAGTGCAGTTATTAAGTTCAAGAAATTTAGTATTGCTATAAGGCTTAGAGTCTATCTTCCAATTTTTTCATATATTGCATTTAATTTTCATTGTCTCCTTAGTTGCTCTTTTTTTAAAATTGTGAGGCATATATACAACATAAACTTTCCCATCTCAACCAAGGCACATGATTTAAAGGGATTAATCAAATTCACAATATTGCAGAGCCCTTATTACCTTCCATTACTAAACCTTTCCCATCAACCCAAACCCATTATGTATTAATTCCCCATTTCCTCACCCTGACAATCTTTATACTAATGTCTGTCTCTATGAGCTTACATATTCTCCAATATTTTCTTTGTAGTTACCATGAAACTTATATTTAATGTTCTAAAAATTTGGCAGTTTGATTATAATATGCCATGGGATTGTTCTATTTGGCTTTATCTTATCTAGAGGTCTTTGAGCATCTTGGATGTGTATGTTCATGTCTTTCATTAAATTTGGGAAGTTTTCTGGCATTATTTCCTTGCATTTTCTCTCTTTCTTTTCCTTTTGGGACTCCCAAAGTGCATATATGTTTATGCATGATGATGTCCCACAGATTCCTCAGGCTCTGTTCACTTTTCTTTGTTCTTTCTTTCTTTTGCTCCTCAGACTGGATGATTTCAATTGTCTTATCTTCAAATCCACATATTCTTTCTTCAGTCAGCTCTGATCTGCTGTTGAACCCCTAGGAAATTTTAAATTTCTGTTACTGTGGTCTTCAGCACTATTTGGTTCTTTTTCATAATTTTCATCTCTCTATTGATATTCTCTTTTTGTACCTCTATTATTTTCCTGATTTCCTCTATTGTTTGGCCCACATTTTCATTTTGTTCTTTGAGCATACCTAGGACTATCTTTTTAAGTCTTTGCCTGGTATGTCCCAGGTCTGGTCCTCCTCATTGATGGTTTCTAATGCTTTACTCTTCTCCTTTGTCTGGTTATCTTTTCCAATTTCTTTGTATGTTTTTAAACTTTTTGTTGAAACCTGGACATTTTGATATTTTAATATGTTATCATTGGAACGTAGACTCTGAGGCTTATGTTCCTTAACTTTATGTCCAGCTAGTTTTATAACAGAGCTTTCCTTGTATGTGAAGAGCTAAAAATAAGAAGGAGAAAAGAAAACAAATTTCCTAGTCTTGATCCTTTGACCTGTGCAAGTGCTCTCCTTCAGGGCTTATCCATACAATGAGTTTAGAGAATAGCTCCAGGCCAAAGCATAAGGGTTTCACTGATCATTTCTGTACATGAGCCTTATTTTGGGCATACACATTTGGCCATAAGAATTCCTGCATTTACACAGAATCTGTAACAGTTTCCTTACAGTTCTGGGCACTTCACTGTATATGTCCTACAGCAAGGGATCCCTTGCTCTAGGTAGCATGAATTGACTGCTCTCCCACCGCGTTCCGCAGGAGAGCTCTGTGAGCTGATTTCTACATGCAAGGCAATTTATGGGACAGTGAGTCTCTTCAGTCACCACCAGACAGATTGGACCAGACATACATGCTACCAGTTTGTGCATGAGGGTTACTCTGTTCCCTCTGGAACAAGGACCATGCAGACTGGTGAAGGGTGAGGGAAAGATCAGCCAGGGGAACATAAGATGTTACTTCTTTTAAGTAGCTTTTTTCTTGCTCTGGTGCTTACCCTATTACTAAGAACAAGTATATTCACCTATGTAGCCACCTTAAGTGCAGTTATTAAGTTCAGCCTTTTAACTGTTTTCTGGAGCTTTGAGAAATATGTTTCTGCCAGTTCTTGCTGGTTTTTCAAAGCTTTTGTGGGGGGACAGTGCCTTGAAGCATCTCACTCCACCATCTTGATCAGGGCAGGCTCCCTTACACTTTGAAGATGCCTTTGTCTGGATTCATGACTAACTCTGTTGCTGCAATCCTTTAACTGTTTTTTTGGAGCTTTGAGAGAGGTGTTTCTGACAGTTCTTGCTGGTTGTTCCTTAAGTATAATTTTGATGACTTGATAGTTTTTCCTAGTCTTAGCCACAATGATTGAAATACTAGAAGCAGAATTCCACTCTAAATCAATTTGTTATACTAAAACATCCCATGTTTGATGTGACTCTGCCCTTCCACTCGAGCAAATGCAAGTAGTAATGATATCATCAGGAGAAATTGGGATTGCTAGCTCGGCTGTTGTCATAAATATCATTTAGTAAATATTCTCTCACTAGATTTCACAAGCCCTCTCAGGGCAGAGATTTGGGGCAAAGGCAAGTTTGAAAATCTGAGGAAAGCCCTGTACCTTATCCCCACAAATAGACACTGAGAATTTTACTCAGAGCTTCTGGGGTTTATAGATCCTCTGAAGTGTAGCCACCAGAGTTCCAGGTTAAAGAATCTCCCTCTCAAAAGAAGGCTAGAAAAGAGTCCCTCTGCCTCATTTTATAGTTAAAGAGATTTTAAAACAATTACAAAACAATTTCCAAAACAGAATGGATAAACTGTCTCTAAGATAATGCAGTGAGAAACAGGCACTATATAAGAATCTCCTCCTTCTTCCACCCTGCTTCATGATTTTAGTTTAGCAGCCAATGCTTTAGTTCCATATTATAGGGCTCTCCTGTTTTATGAGCATCTGGCTAATTAGCCATGCGGTTTCCATAAAACTGTTCTCATAACATTGGTGGTAGCTACTTGTGGCTGCCAGAATATCCTGGCTTTTATGAAATACCCTTACACCAAGAAAGGGCAACATAATAAGTACTGGATAATGCGTGATCATGGGGAAACAGAGATTAGCAATATGAGTTCACAGAAAGAGGTTCACAATCCCAATCCTAATTTACACCAAAGAGGCTACATACTTATGGCTTGTCTTATAAACAAACAATGCTATGAAGGGCTATCATAATATAGAGCTTTGCTTGTTTAACCAGGGATTTGTTTCCTATGAGGATATTGAAGATTAACTTAGGTATAATTTTATGAGGATCTGGATCTGTATTTCTTCTGCTTTTGGCTTTGATGAAACACTTTTGGCCAAATTGTATAATTGTGAAGGGTGATTGTATATTCCAAAGTAAAAGAAAAAAGAAGGAAAATGTAAGACAACAAAAGAAGGAAGGTTACTTTAGAATCTAAAGTCTTTAGCTTGAGATGATGTGGGAGAATGCTCAAAAGTGGGAAAGGAAGGCCCATGCCTGAGATGGGTCAAGAAGATGACAGGCTTTATATGAAGGCTGAGCTGGGGCATAGCAGGACAGGTTGTGCATAGTGTGAGAGTCATCCTAACTCTGGTGCCACCTAAGAGCTCATTAGCAACTTTTTACATGTTCCTAGATCACCTTCACTGAACTTCTAGACCAAAGGTATCTCCACTTCTCTGAAACAAATAAATTTCCTTATAGAAGACAGTATAGTATAACATTTAAAAGCATGGGCTTTGGTATCAGGTTGTGTTCAAATTCCAGTTCTACCTTGTACTGGTGAACTTGGGCAATTTATTTAACAATTCTGCATCAGTTTGTTTTCCTGTAAAATAGGGATGTTATTTGAATCCATGTCATAGAGTTATAGGGAAGATTAAATGAGTTAATGTCTATGAAGCACTTAAAACAGTGCTCAACATAGTCAGCATCCAAGAAGTGTTAGTGATTGTTACTATAACCCCATTAGCTCTTTGTTTTTAACACGAGTGTAATGGATTGTAATGATTCACCTAAGAGATAAGGAGCTGATTGAAAGCAGAGACAATGCCAAATTTAAGAGAACAGGAGTTGGTTGAAAGCAGAGATAATGACAAATTCAAATTTGTATTCATTGTGGCACTAGTACAGTGTCTAGAAGGGTGTAGGCACTCAATATGTATTTGCTATATAACTTGTTTGGAGGCCATAGTGTGACAAAAATTATAGTTTTAGGAAGAGAAAGGTCAATAAAAGATGGATTGACTATTGTTCATGGCAATAAATTGTAATCAAAAATTATTTTATTTATCTTTGCATGTATGCATTTTATTTTTAAATCCTCAAGCTTTTAGGAGAAAGTTGCAGAGTAACTATTAGGAAGGTACTAGTTCCCTAAGCACTCTACTTTTCACAAAGACTCATGGATGGGGATCACTAATGTCTGAAACTCTGCAAAATCCTCTATCAGCAAGATGCAATGAGACTTATTTAACAACTTACCAAGACATAGTAAAGGACTAAAGTCGTTTTTATATACACACACATACCCACACACACACGTCTACACATAGAATTTTAAATTATTTTTTCCTATTTTACTGTGAAATATAACACACATACAGAAGAGTGACAAATACATTTTTGAAAGATTTTCAGCAACCATGGTTCTGGTTCAAATGTTATTTATCCAGGACATTTAATTACACTGAGCACCCATTCCTTATGTATTAACAAACTTTTTTATGATTATTAAAACTCTCATATTAGGTATTAGTTCATTATGCATCAAACATGTCTTTTGTGTAGGAGTTCTATAGTTTCAATTGGTTCCTCTCAGTCTTGGGAACAAAGGGTGGCATTCCCTTCCCACACTAGTTCTTTTGTATTTCATGGTTCAAGTTGTGAAGCCAAGGGCACACCTGCATTTTTCTTGGTTACTTAAAATTCCATCAATACCTTTCCATCTGGCAGAGATCTGTGGTGGTGTGGGCTAGAAAAAAATTCTATTCATCTTCTTTTCCTGTCCAGGCAATTATTGATCTTCTCTCAATCCTTCTCTTTGATGGTATTTAACCATGTCCCCCACATGGTTTGCTGTCTGATTTTTTATTTTTTAACAGGCACTTAGTGATGTTGTTTCTCAGCAAAACTTTGGCACTTCAGAGCTTTGCAAGTTAGTTCAGCTTTTTCTAATTTGGTTTCAAGGCCTTCCTTCAGACTCTGGGG
>JAQZBX010078701.1:0-14083 GCA_029593785.1 Cabassous unicinctus
AAAAAAAAAACATAGCAAATGGACACAGTGAGCATAAGCAGCAAGAGGGGTATAAATTTTTTAAAAAAATTAATTTAGGGGAGCAGATTAGCTCAGTGGTTGAGTGCCTGCTTCCCATGTATGAGGTCCTGGGTTCAATCCCCAGTACCTCCTAAAAAAAATAAAATTTAAAAAGAGATAAAATACTGTTGTCCAATTCCAGGAAGATGCTACTCCCTGCCAAAGTCTCTAACTCTAAAGCCTTCTCTGTTTGTTTCAAAGGAAGATTAGCAAATAATGAGATTTTAAAGGGATACCAACACCCAACTGAGATTTTCTCCAAGGTGTAATTAAAAGTTAAAGAAATTTGAGAGAGGGAATAACTTTCACTGTATGTGATTAAATGTTATCACTTAAATGTTGTGTGGTACAACATAAAATTATCTTGTGTTTCCTCTTTGGTGTGCCTCTCACACTTTGAAAAGCATTCCACCATCTCATTTCATCCCAGCCACAACTCTGTCAAAAATATACCCAGAATTGAATCCTTTCTCTCCGCCTCCACCACCACTACTCTGGTCCAAGCCGCCACTATCTCAGCCAGAGGGATCCATTTAAATGATAAGTACACAATGAGAGACCACTTCACACACACCAGGATGACTGTAATTAAAAAAAGACAGATAATAACAAGTGTCGTCAAGAGTATGGAGAAATTGGAGCCCTCATACATTGCTGGTGGGATTGTAAAATGGTAGCTATTTTAGAAGAGGGTCTGGCAGTTCCTCAAAAGGTTAAACATAGAGTTATCATATGACCCAGTAATTCCACTCCTGGGTATATACCCAAGAGAAATGAAAACATATGTCCACAAAGAAACTTGTATTTGAATGTTCATTGCAACATTATAATAGCTAAAAAAAAGATAGAAGTCAAATGTCCATCAACTAATGAGTAGATAAAATAAAATGTGTTATCCCTATAATGGAACACTATTTGGCCATGACCTGGAATGGAGTTCTGATATACACTAAAACATGGACGAACCTCGCTAAGCGAAAGAAGCCAGTCACAAAGGACCAGATATTGTCTGATTCCATTTCTATGAGATTTCCAGGATGGGCAAAGCTAGAGGGACAGAAAGTAATTTAGTGGTTGTCTAAGGCTGTGGGGGTTAGGGGGAAATGGGAGGATAACTATTAATGGGTCTGTTTCTTTTTGGGGTGATGAAAATGTTCTAAAATTGATTTTAGATGGTTGCGCAGCTCTGTGAATATATTAAAAACCATTGAATTGTACCCTTTAAATGGGTGAATTGCGTGGTATGTGAATTTCTTCAAAACAAACAGAAAGCAGAAGCCACTTAACTTAAATTCCTGCAACCACTCCCCACGTCACTCAGAGTAAAGCCCAAAGTCCTTACCCAGACCTTCAAGAGCCTGTGTCGTCTCGTTGCTGCCTGCCTTTCTGTTCCCGTCTCTATAGTCCAGTTCCTTGCAAGTTTGCTCCTGCCTCGGAACCATTGCGCTTGGCTTTTCCTTCTTCCTGGAATGCTGCCCTTGCATACCCACAGGACCCACTCGCCCACTTCCCTTAAGCCTCTGCTTTATTCACCATGCTTGGTCACCTAGTCATCGATGGCTTCCCTGACCACCTTATCTAAAATAACACCCCACCCTGTCACTCTTCCCTGGTCTGCTTTATTTTTCTCCATAGCCCTCATCACCTTGGACTACAATATATTTTACTTGTTTGTTTATTATTTTTCTCTTCTGCCTCTGACCCCCAACCTCCAACTGTAAGTTCTATGAGAGCAGGGATTTTAATTTCTTGGTCTTATTATTGCATTCATAGACTGGCATATAGTTGGCATTTAATACGTATTTGAGTGAAATGAATTACAAGTGCTATAGATGATTAATCTCAAGTTTACTCATGAGGAAAATCAAGCCTGATATTCAAATATTAATTTAATAAATATTGACAAGGCATCTGCTTCAGACCACGCCTGGGCCCTGCAGGCGTCAGGTGGCAAGAGTCCATACAAACTCGAGTCCTGAGAACCAGGCTGAAGCCTTTGGATTTGCTATAACAGAAGCCAGTTCAGATTTTGAATCAGGGAAATTATTCCACCAGAATTTGGCAAAGGATGAATTAGATTTTAGAGGGGTGGGCTAATGGAGTTTTTCAAACAGTGGTTTTCAACCTGGCTGTACTTTAGAATCTGCTGAGAGCTTTTAAAATATCCTCATGCCCAGGCCACATCCCAGACAATTAAATCAGACTCACTGAGGGTGGGACCTGGACATCAGGATTTTGTAAAGCTCCCCAGGTGACTCCAATGTACAACCTAGGTTGAGAACCACTGTGCTAGGAGGGTAGAGGGGTGCAGGTAGCCCTTGTTATCTGATGGTAGTAGGTATTTGGAAAATAGCTTCTTGAATGAATGCATTCAAATGTTGATAACTTTTTTAATTCTTGAGGGAATTTGGTGATTGGAGTGGAGTACTACTACTATTTTACTTGGTTTAGCACTTAATTATTAAAGCCATATTTCTTATATCTAATAAACATATATACTGTGAGTCAGTACTGTGTGTGGTTAGTTGCTTGGACTCTGCCTGGAGCTAGACTCCTGGGGTTTGAATCCCAACTTCACCATCTAACAGTTACATGTCCTTGGATAGGTTATTCAAGCTCTCTGTACCCCCGTTTCCTCCTCTGCAAGATAGGGATATCTTAGGATCTACCTTACAGGATTATCTAAGGATTCAATGAGACAAATCATGTAAAGCTCTTAGAACAGTGCCTGGCACAAATTAAGCACTGCGTGAGTGCTGCCTCTTATTATTCACTAATAAAATGAAAAACCAATATTCTTAGGAGAATTTGTTGCTAGCAGACCTACTGTAAAAGAATGCTAGAGAAAGTTCTTAAACAGGAAGTAAATGATAAAAGAAGGAATATTGGAACATCAGAAAGGAAGAAAGAAGTAAAGAATATTGAGGATAAGTACAATAAACTTTTTCCTCTTGAGTTTTCTAAATTATGTTTTTTTGTTTCTTTAAATATATATATATATATATTCATTAGAGAAGTTGTAGGTTCACAGAAAAAGCATGCAGAAAATACATATGTGTTTCAAGATACTCCCTATTATCAACACCTAGCATTATTGTAGTACCTTTGTTAAAACTGATGAAATAATATCATTATAATTGTACTATTACCTATAGTCCAAAGTTTACATTAGGGTTCATTGTTTGCATTGTACAGTTCTATGGGTTTTTTATTTTTTATTTTTATTCTAATAACATATATAACCTAAAATTTTCCCTTTTAACCAAATTCAAATATATAGTTCAGTGCTGTTAATTACTTTTACAAGGTTGTGCTACCATCATCATCTATTACCAAAACTTTTCCATTACTCTGAACAGAAATTCTATATCAACTAAGCATTAACTACCCTTTCCTACCCCCACCTTGGCCTCGAATAACCTATATTCTAGTTTCTAACTCTATGAATTTGCTTATTCTAATTATTTCATCTCAGTGAGATCATATAATATTTGTCCTTTTGTGTCTTGCTCATTTCACTCAACATGATGTCTTCAAGGTCTTCAAACTAAATTATGTTTGATGGTTGAAGTAAAAGTTATAACATTGTCTGATGTGGTTCTAAAAGTATGTAAAAGAAATATTTAAGATAATATTATGAACAGGAGACAGTAACTGGATACAAAGCGAGGTAAGGTATTTATACTTCACTAGAATTAGTAAATCCAGTAGACTCTGATAAGTTATCTATAAACAATGTAATACCTAAAACAAGCACTAAAAGGTCCATACAAAGAGATACAATCAGAAACACGATAGCTAAATGAAAATGAAATTCTAAAACATGTTCAAGTATCCCACAGGAAGACAGGAAAAAGGAGAGAGAGAAAGAGAGCGGAGAGAAGACAGAAAACAAAATGGCAGACTTAAGCCCTAACATATCAATAATTACATTAAATGTAATTGGTCTAAACACACCATTAAAAGAGAGTTTGGCAGAGTAGAATAATAACTGTATGCTGTCTGCAACAAACTCACTTCAAAAATAATGATAAAGGTAGACTGAAGGTAAAAAGATGGAAAAAGACGTATCATGCAAACATAAATCATTAATCAAAAGAAAGCAGATGTGTTATATTAATATCCGATAAAAGTAGACCTCAGAGCAAAGAAAATTACTAGAGATGGAGAGGGACACTATACTGATAAAGGGGTCATTCCACAAGAGATTTGGCAAGCCCAAATATGTATTAACCAAACAAGAGCAGTTCCAAGTCTGTGAAACAAAAACTGATAGAACTGAAAATGGAAATAGACAAATACACAGTCATAGTTGGAGACTTCAACACCCCTCTTTCAATAATTGATAGGACAGCTAGACAAAATAATCAGTAAGGCTATAGGAAAACTATAACACCATCAAACAACAGGACCTCATTGATATTTACAGAATAGTCCGCCCAACAACAGTGGAGCACACGTTCTTTCATGTGACCATGGAGCATGTAGTGACATGGGTGATGTCCTGGGTCACAATGCAAACCTCAACAAGTTTAGAAGAATCAAAACCATGCAAAGTGATTGTTCTTTGACCAAAATGGAATCAAATCAGAAATCAATGACACACTTCTAAATAATCCATGGCTCAAAGAAGAATCAAAGAGGAACTGGAAGTCAAAAGAAAGATAAATATCCAAAAAATCAGCTCTATTTCAGCAAGAAATAATGGGAAAAGAAAATGTAAAATTATCATATATGATAGCTTAAAAATTCAAATACTTATGAAGAAATCTAACAAAAGATGTGTTAATTGTTAACACTGAAAAGTCTAAACCATTGTTGAGAGAAATTAAGGATGTAAATAAATGGAGAGATATGCCATGCTCATGGATGGTCAAACTCAATATTATTTAGATGTATAGTTGCCCTAAATTTATCTATAGTTTAAATGCCAGTAAGCTTTTTAAAATAAATACATTTAAAATAATTCTTAAATTTATATGGAAATGCAAAAGATCTTGAACAGCCAAAACATCTTTAAAAAAAAAGAACAAAGTTGGGTGACTCACACCACTTAATTTCAGGAATTACTATAAAGCTACAACAAATCAAAATGGTGTGGTTATGGCTTAAGGACAGACAAGTAGATCAGTGAAATATGATAGTACAAGATCAATGACATAGTTATAATAAATATAAAATATAATATAATGTATGATATAAAATAATATATAATTATGATTATATATTGAAATATAATTGTGTATAATGTATAAATATATATTTATAATAAAATATGCAGACAGCAATCTGGTTTTTTTATTAATCTGTAACATTTATTCACTATGCAACAAATACTCAGTAAGCTCTTACTGTGTTATAGGCCCTGTGCTAGATACAAAGTTGCCAGTAAGACACAATAAACAAGTGAACATAGTAAACTCAAAGATGTGCTGTGGAGCCAATGAAATAGTGTGTGTGACTCAGTTTACATGTGTCCTGCATGTAGTAAATGCTAACTAAATTCTACCTCATTATTATTATCAAATCCCTTAACTTCTTGAATCTATGATTTTTTTCTTATAAATTGAGGGGTTGGTCTATCAGAGTATCCTAAACCTAACCATGCATCAGAAATTCCTGGACATCATTAAAGTCAGATTCCATGACTCTACCCCTTGAGTTCCTGCTTTAGTAGATGTGTTATGCCCTACATTTTTGGTTGCAAGTGACAGAGATTCATTTAAAACTGGCTTAAGCAAAACAAGGGAATTTATTGACACAGGCAACTAGGGAGTTCAGTGATAGGAAACTAGGGAATTCAGAGAACTGCCTCATGGAATTAGCAAATATTACCAGAACTCTCTCTCCAATTCTCATTTTCCCTTAGTGCAGGGCAGGGAATAGGGTTACCACATTTTCAATTTGCTTTACAAGAGGGAGGAGAGACTTTTGTTTTCCAAGGGCTGAGTCTAATAAGCAGTCTGATTTTATTATTTTATTTTTTATTTTAATCCCCCCCAGATGACTCCCTTGTCTGTTTTGCTCATTGTTTTTGCTCATTGTTTACACTTGTCTGATCATTGTTTTTGCTCATTGTCTACTGCTCATTGTTGTCGTTGTTCATTGTCTGTTCATTGTCTGTTTGTTCTTTAGGAGGCACCAGAAACTGAACCCCGGACCTCCCATGTGGGAGGTGGGCATTCAACTGCTTGAGCCACATCTGTTCCCTGCTTGTTTTGTTTTTTTTTTCACTTGTTGTCTGCTCATTGTTTGCTCGTTGTCTTGCTTGTTGTTTTTTCTTGTCTGCACGTTGTTTTTGCTTGTTGTCTGCTCGTTTTTGTTGTTGCTCATTGTCTGCTTGTTGTTTGTCTTCTTTAGGAGGCACAGGGAACTGAACCCAGGACCTCTCATGTGGGAGGGAGGTGCCTAATTGCTTGAACCATGTCCGCTCCTGCAATGTGTTTTTAAAAGCTTCTACAAATACATAAAAAGATGAATAATATAGTAAAAAAAATGAGCACAAGTTTTGAACAACCTTTTCACAAAAGAAGATATATGAGTGGCCAATAAGTTCATGAAAAAATGCTCAACATCATTAGTCATCAGGAATATTAAAGTCAAAACAAAAATAAGAAACCATTTCATACTCACTAGAATGGCCAAAATAAAAAGACTGACAGTACTTAGTGCTGGGTGGATATGTGAAGCAACTGCAACTTTGAAACTTTGCTTGTGGAAATGTAAATTCTACTTTAGCACATTCCAAGAACTCCAAGGCAGTTTCTGATAACAATAAATGTACATCTGGTCTATGACCCAGTAACTCAACTCCTAGGTGTTTACCTAAGAGAAATAAAGACATATGTCCACAAAAAGACTTGTACAAAAATGTACAATAGTTCAAAACTGAAAATGTCCAGCAACAGGAGAATAGCTAAACAAATTGTAGCACAACTTACCATACCATGGAATACTATTCTGCAATCAGAAAGAACTACTGATACATGCAACAACATGGATAAAACTTAAATGCATTATATTAAGTGTAAGAAAAAGGACACAAAAGAGTACATACTGTGTGATTCCAAGTATATGAAATTCCAGAAAAAGCAAAACTAATCTATAATAATTGAAATTAGATCAGTAGTTGCCTGGAATGAGTGAATAGACTGGAATGGAGCAGGAGGGAATTTCCTGGGGAGATGGACATGTTCTATGACTTGTTTTGGGTGGTAGTTAACATGTGTATGTACAAATGTTAAAACTCATTATCCAACTGAGCCCTCAAGATCTGTGCATTTTCTGTCTTTCTAGCTATTTTTTTGGAGGTCATTTTGGTCAGTGTCCTGGCAGGAAACACATGGCACACCCACACTGAGATGACTTATGGAGGGGTGAGCAGGGTGGAATGTAGAGCAGACTTCATGGCCAGTTGGCCTGAGAGGCTGGGGAGGGAGCAGTTACCAGACCCTACAGACATTGTATGGAAAGGGCCTCCTCACTGGAGCTGTTCCCTTTGCTCAAGGGACATAGCCAGTCCATGGCCACCCTGCATGGATAGCACTGGGTGAAGAAAGACCCTGATTCACTCTTTTGCCCATAGTTAAGGCTAATGCACTTGGCACCTCCTGGCTTCCTCTTCTATTGCTTATGATGATGGACTATGCTCTCTTCTTCTTGGGGCAGTTTCTTATTTTCCCAAGACTGCTTGCCTCTCTACTGTTCATTTGCAATGCTTTCTTTTCCCAGATACTTGTCTGTGTGTCACAGGCTGACATCTGCTTAACCAAATAATAGTGACAACTAATGTATGGAGTTGACAGTTTGCGGGCTCTGTGTGCTTTGCATGCATTAACTCACGGGCTCCGCACAGCACTAGGACGTGCTTTTATTGGCTCTACTTTTACAGATGGGGAAACTGGGTCTTCTAAGGTCTTGCCTGAGGTCACCCAGTTGGTAAGGGGCCAAGCTGGGGCTTGAACTAGGTGTGCTGTCACCAAAGCCTGAACTCTTACCCATTAAGCCATGTTGCCTGCACATATTTCAGTGTTTTCTTCAGAGGGCAGCTGAGGGTTCACTGAGGAGTGGGCTTATGACATGTTGACATCACAGAGCCTGGCTCATAATAGATGCTCAGTAAATGGTAGCTTACTAAGTCATGGTTTTGGCAGTTCTAAGAAGGGAAGGAAGCCAATAAATAAGATAGATGGGAAAGAAAGAAGAAGAAAAGGAAGGGAGGGAGGGAAGAAGGAAGGAAGGAAAAGAACAAAGGCTGTAGTGGGTGTAGATTACTCGCAAACTCTCCAAGTCTCCATTTCTCCATCTTTAAAATGGGTCTAAATGGCACCTGCCTGGCTACCTTTCGTGGAGGTGGGAGTGCAGGTGCAAATGAAAGCAGCTTGCAGCAAAGCACAGGGCAATGCTGAGGGGTGAGGTCAGGGAGAGGGAACAACAAAAAGAGGCTGCCCGTCCTTCCTGCATGCTCCTGGGCAAGCAGAATCACCTTTGGGAGCTCCTCTGGGAAATGGGGACAGCAATAGCACACACTTCGTGGAGGCTTAAATAGGATGCTGCTTTTAGAGCAATTCACACAGGGCTCGGTATCAAGGACAGACAGGTGTGAGGGCGCCTTGGAATGGCAAAGCATGCCACGCCCCCCACATCCCTTCCTTTGCTGAGCACATCTTATAAGCAGGCTCCGTTTTAGGCACTGGTGGGACAGCAGCGAACAAAATGAAGATCCCTGACTTGGGCCGCCCTCCTCAGTACGCTTCTCTTTCCCCGCAGCTCTTTAGGTGGGCTAGTCAGAGAAGGGAAAGAGCTAACATCCCCTTGTCAATAGCCGGTTTCTTGGCAGGCAGAGGTTCAGAGAAGTTACCCAGCTAGGAGATCCCAGAAGCAGGGGGTCAGAGGAGGCTCCTCTGGGCTCCAACCCACTAGAGGTGATCCCACCACCCTGGGAAAAAATATGAGTAACAATATCAACAACAATGATGACTCGCTTGCTGGGTGGCAGGCGCTGCGCTAAGCACTTGACATGCATTAGCTTATTGACACTTCCCAGCAACCCTCAAGTCTGGTAGAGACTATTATCATCACCCCCGTTTTCCAAATGAGTAAACTGAGGCTCAGAGGCTGTTGCTGAAGGCCACGCAGGTGGAATGTGGCAGAGCCAGACTGTTAGCCCAGGTAATAATAGTAAGTGCTCTAAATGTCATTATGCCCATTTTACAGGCGAGGAAAGGTGAAGCCAGTTGTCCCAGGTCCGTAGCTGGGCAGCCGCGATGCTCTTTAAACCCGAGCTGAGACGCGCGCTGCCTTCGGGGCTGGAGTCCGGTCCCTCAATTCTTGTGCCTGACTTTTCCCGACTCCTCGAGGCCTCTTGCACCCAGTCCTTCGGGAGGAGTAGGGAGAGGCGGGTCCCCAAGCGCAGTCCCCTCCCCGGGCCCTCCCCCAGGGCTATAAGGCGGCGCCGGGGGCCAGCGCGGGCAGTCCGGGCTGGCTGGCTGCGCGGGGCGCTCGCGCTGATGGCGGCGCTGGCGGCGGTGGCCAAGAAGCTGTGGAGCGCGCGGCGCCTGCTGCTGCTGCTGCTCACGCCGCCCGCGCTGCTGCCCGTGCTCTTCGCGCTCCCGCCCAAGGTAACGCCTCCTCTGCCTCCGCGCCCCGCTCCCACCCCCGGGGGCCGCGCCTCACGCAGGACACGCTCCTCGCAAACCTGCGAGACAGGGCTCACCGGCCACCCTCTCGCCTTCTCCTGCCCCGGGCCGCTGTGAACACGCCCCGACCCCTCCCTCCCCTTCCCCGCTGCCCCTTGGAGCCCGAGTCCCACCCGGTCTTCTGGGCGGTCTCCACAGGAATTTCTCTTGATTGAGTCTGACTCGGTACCTGGCTCTGTGCGCACCTCATGGTAGTGACCATGGATGCCCCCTGAGTGCGAGCTGTATGACCCGGGGCACGTGCTACTCCACCTCCGGGAATATAAAAAGGGGGGAACTAATGGGCCCCTCCGTAGGGGTTATGGTGAACAGTAAGTGAGGCGGTATATGCACCTGACGGGCGGCGGTGAGGGCTTATATGCACTGCCTGGTGCCTAACTGGCGACTCTGATTCTGCAGCAGTCCCCTGAAGTGACAGGGACAGCCAGGACAGGAGCACTTGCTAGGGGCTAGGGGCTAGGTGCAGTGCTGAGCATTGCCTTACCCACATCACTTCATTTTATCATTTCAGTGCTCTTGGCGGTAGGGGTGGAGAGGGGAGAGGATTATTTACCCCATTGTCCAGAGGGGAAAATGGAGGCTCAGAGAGGCGGAGTGACTTCCTCAGAGTCACACAGCAAAGGGCTGAGTGGGGATTCTGTCCCTGGCTTGTCACAATCCAGAACCCATGCTGTTTCCAGACACCCAAAGAAAGCAATCCCTGAAAGATCAAAGGATCAAAGGCTGCATGTTGAGGTCAGGAGGGTCATTAAGAAAATCAGCATGAAAGGGGGCTGGAAGGAGATAGTTCCCCAGACCCCTCCTGGATCCCTCACCTGTGCCCAGCCCCTCCTGGGCACTGTGGGAGGACACAGGCACCTAGGACAAGGCTTCTAGCTCCAGGAAGTTGCTCCTCCATCCCTCAGTGAGGAGACAGCCAAACCACCAAAACAAAAGTAAAGAGAGGATGTGATTTAATGGTATGTTACCCAGCCCGAGCAGCTGAGACCAGGGGGAGCTGGGAGCCCTGTTCAGTGAGGGCTGCCTGGAGAAAGGGCGTGAGTGCAGTGGCAGCCAGGAGAGCCAGCACTAATACCCAAGCAACTGCTTTAGTGTGGAATTATCCAAGCTATTGGCCTTCCTTGACTAGAAAAAAAAGCTGGAACCAGCCCATCCTGGGTCACTAGCTGACCCCTGGACCTTGGCCCATCTTCTTTCTTCTCTGGGTCTCACTTTCCTTTTCTGTAAAAACGGGGCCATCGCTTTGCTAGTGTCTAGGGATTGATGTGAAGGATTGGGCAACGATGTCCACTCACTTTGTGAAGCGCCAGTGATGGAAGGATGGATAGATGGGCTGTGACTGTTGTCTGGGAGGCCCCAGGCCGAGCTCCGGGGAAGAAGAGATGAAACACACAGGCCATCTGTCCTCAGCGGGCATCTGACCACTTCTTTCTGCTTTGCCTTCTAGTTAGATCTGTGAACTCAGGGGCAGATTCAAGAGTTATGGGGCCTGAAACGTACATATACTATTTGAGGGGCTCTCTTTAAGAAAAAGAATACAGATTTGTGACT
The DNA here is from genome assembly GCA_029593785.1 of Cabassous unicinctus. Taxonomy (NCBI): domain Eukaryota; kingdom Metazoa; phylum Chordata; class Mammalia; order Cingulata; family Chlamyphoridae; genus Cabassous; species Cabassous unicinctus. Next base: position 11,310 of record JAQZBX010078701.1, read on the forward strand.
ACCAAATTCAGTGCAGAGCTTGGGAGGGGCTCTGAAACCTAAACTTCATCAGCTTCACAGTGAATGCCCTCCCCTATGACCCCCAACATGCCTGACTATAGCAGGGAGAGATAGCAGTGAGCACCTGTAACCCCCTGTAATGGTGCTAAGACTGGGAAGCATGATATCCCATTGAGCACTTACCACCTCAGGCAATGCTAGAGCTTCTCAGGCATTGCCCCATGCCATCTCCACGTTGACCTGGGAGGCAGCTGCTGTTAGCACCCCCATTTGACAGGTGAGGAAATGGAGGTTCAGAAAGGTTAGGTGACTTGCCCGAGATTGCACAGTTGGTACGAAGCCAGAATGCAGAGTCTATTTTCAACCACTGTATTTTACACCCGCTCTTTAGTTATAATTCAAGTAGATCCATTCCTTCCTGGTGGAGACCTAGATGTCACTGCCTCTTTTAGTGGCTGATAAACTAGGGCCTCCTCCTCGGAGGCAGGTCTGGCTGCTTAGGAGACCTTCATCTCCCTCAAACTCTCTACCAGCATGCTAGAAGCCTCTCCACCCCTGCAGCCCTGTAGAATAATATTTATTATAATTATCATTATTATATTCTTGGCGAGTAATAACTGCCATGTTTCTCAGTCTAATGTACAATGTGAATAAAAGCATCTTTAGAGAACGTTGCTGTTTTTATTGAGCTGTGGCATACATTTAAAGCAAATAGAGTGGGTTTGCTATGCAAATACAGCCTTAAGACAGTTCCTGCCATTTTAACCAGCCACTCCCTCTGATAGTCTCCCCAAAGGCTGTGGTCTTGCTTCAAGCATTGTGCTTTCTGTGCAAATGTAGCTTCCAGACAAATGTCTTCAGTGTCTGTCCCCACCTCAACAGATTGCCACTTCTAAACCTCTCACATAGAAAATCTGGAGCCACCAAGGCAGTTTGTATTGTACACATGGGTTACCAAAAGCTTTGCAAACTTGCCAGATGTTAGATTGGGGAGGCAGTCCGAGATGCGTGGGCACTTGCTATTTGCTGCGTGGTCGTGAAGTGAGGGTTTGCCCTCTTTGGGCCCTGGTGTTCCTGCTTGATGATGTCTACAGGCCCTCTGCACCTGTCGCCTGGCGGCTGATGAGCTGGCCCATGGGAAGCCTGGGGTCAATACCTAGGGCAGATCTTGGGGGAACACATCTTACATTATGTCCTTCTGGCTTGAGAACGCTGTCAGCAGGGAGGAAATATGCTGAGTGGGATGCAGTTCTGGAATGCAGTGGTTGCAATTTCCAGTGCCACTGGGGATCCTGGCTCTTGCTACAAAGAGTGCCAGAGCCTCGGGGAGCCAGGTTGCTGCTGGAGGGACTTCTTGAAAGTTTTCCAAGCTTGAATGGCTGCCCTGGTAGTTGGAGGTGTAGGAAGTAACTTTGGGTGGCTAGTGTGGACAGGCAGGATTGTTAAATCAGGTTTTCAAATAAGCACCAGCTCCATGTATTTGCAGAGAAGTCTTGCCCTCTTTCCTGCCTTGTACCCACTGAGAACAAATTAAGCTAAACTCTCTGGCCAAGATGAGTCTTAGGATGGGCACTCACAGGTGTCTCTTTGTAAGGAAGCTCTGAGGAGGAGGAAGCTCTGAGGAGGAGGAATTTGGAGGTGTTCTGGGTAAGACTGCTATGGAGTGTTGTGCAGGCTGAGCACTGCACAAGAGGTCCTGAGCAGGCAAATGAGGCTGAGCCAACCTGCATTCCACATGCCAAGCTTTGCACCCTGGATCTGCCCAAGGAAAAGACCCCTTTTCCTGATTTGCACAAAGGTGTCATAGGGGCTAGCTTATGGGTTGGTAGATCTTTTTAGGGGATGGCAGTACACCTGTAAAGTCAGATTTTCACTTTGTTGCATCTGCCTAATTCTCAGTATGGGGAGTTGGGGGTGGGTGGGTGGATTTAGGTGGGCGACCAGGAAAATGGTCATTTCATTCCCAGTTTTGAGGCTTTCAAATTAGATACAGATTCTCATTCCACGTATTTGCTCTGTGGCCTTGGGCAAGTCATTTGACTTCTCTGGGCCTCAGTTTCTTCATTTATCCAATGGCCATAATAATACCTTCCTCACTGGGTTATTATCTGGACTTAATAAAATCATATATGGTGCTAGCACCATAAATTCTTATTTTTTCATTCAATGATCAAGGTATGCATTAGCTCTCCCATTTTGCAGATGAGGAAGCTCAGACTCAGAGAAGTTAAAATGGTGGAAGGAGTTGGGCAGATCTGGGTCTGATCCTGGCTGTGACTCTATGAGATAGGGGACCCTGGGCTGGAGATTCCACATCCCTGAGCCTTGGTTTCCTCATCTGTGAAGGGGGAGGACTCATGTCCTCCCAAAGGGCTGTTATGAGACTTAATTAAGAGGGAAGCAGGTGTGGCTCAGTGGATAGAGCCCCCGTTTACCATATGGGAGGCCCGGGTTCGCGTCCCGAGGCCTCCTTGTGAGGGCACGCCGGCCTGAGCGGTGCGGTGGGCTGATGCAGCAACCTCACGGCAGGAAGCGGGTGTGGCACAATGGATAGAGCACCTGTTTGCCAAAGAGAGGCCCGGGTTCGCTTCCCGGCGCCTCCTTGTGAGGGCAGGCTGGCTCGTGCGGGCGCCGTGGGCTGATGCGGCAAGACCTCACAGCAAGGGGGAGATAAGCAGACATGGAGAAGACACTCAGCGAATGGACACAGCAGCACAAGCAGCAAGGGGGGATAAATAAATAAAATAAATAAATCTTTAAAAAAAAAAAAAAAA
>JAQZBX010078702.1:0-14082 GCA_029593785.1 Cabassous unicinctus
GTCCAGTGTGTACTGTGACACCTTTCCCCTCTCACTCCCCAGTGTCTCCCAAATTTTCATTTAATTTTCAAAGAAGTTTTAGATTACAGCAAAGTCACACACAGAATACTAGAGATTCCCATATACCCAACCTCCCTTCCCCTTCCCCAACCCATATTAAAACATTTTTGTGTGTGTATGTGGTTGATAGCATTGTTATAACTTATACAGATAGTGAAACATAGCTACTAAACATAATCAATGGTTTACAGTATAGTTTACAAATCACACGGTACAGTTTAATAATTTTGGTGACATTTACCATGTCCTGTGTCCATTGCTGTAAGGTAATGAAAAACATTTCCAATGACCACTAAATACCCCGTTTGATCTTTTCTGTTCCTTCCTCCCCATCCCCCTGGGATATATGACACTCCCCTGTCTTGACTCAAGGGATGACAAGATTCATAGTTACAGGCCCTTGGTATTCTAATCTACCCTTCCTAATCTACCCATCTGTTAACCCTGCACCACCAAACCCAGTAATATCACTACCCACCTGTCCTATCCTTCAATATGCAACTATACTCTATCACTTTACCATAGATTATGTCCATATGGGTGATGGCTCACAACCTACTCTTCTCTCTCTCTCTCTTGTAAACCTTTCTTTCAGACAGTGGTTCTCAGAGACTGCTCACTTTCCTCAATTCAAATCAGAGAGGTCATATACTGTTCATCCTTCAATGCCTGGCTTGCTTCACTCAACATAAGGTCTTCAAGGTTCATCCATGTTATTCCATGTGTTAGCACTTTATTCCTTCTAACAGCTGAGTAACATTCCATTATATGTATGTATCACATTTTGCTTATCTATTCATCTGTTGATGGGCACCGGGGTTGATTCCAACTTTTGGCAATTGTTAACAATGTCGCTATGAACATTTGTGTGCATATATTTGATCGTGTCTTTGCTTTCACTTCTTCTGGGTATATACCCAGCAGTGGAATTGCTGGGTCATATGGAAGATCTATTGTTAGTTTTCTGAGGAATCGCCAAACTGTCCTCCACAGTGGCTGGACCATTACACAATCCCACCAGCAGTGGATGAGGGTTCCTATTCCTCCACATCCTTTCCAACACTTAGAGTCTGCTGTTTTTTGAATAGCTGCCATTCTGATGGGTGTAAGATGGTATCTCATTGTAGTTTTGATTTGCATTTCCCTAATAGCTGGCGATGTCAAGCATTTTTTCATGTGCTTTTTAGCCATTTGTATTTCTTCCTTGGAGAATTGTCTTTTCAGGTCACTTGCCCATTTTTTAAATGGGTTGTTTATCACTTTATTTTTGAGATGTAGGATTTCTTTATATGTGCAGGATATAAGGCTCCTATCAGATATTTGGTTGCCAAATATTTTCTCCCATTGGGTAGGCTGCCTTTTTATTTTCTTAATAACATCCTTTGAGGTACAGAAGGTTTTAATTTTGTGGAGCTCCCATTTATCTATTTTTTATCTTGCTGCTCATGCGTTGGCTGTGAAGTTCATGAAACCATTTCTTATTACAAGGTTCTGTGGATGCTTCCCTACAATATCTTCCAAAGTCTTTATGGTTTTGGCTCTTATATTTAGATCTTTGATCCATGTTGAGCTGATTTTTGTATAAGGTGTGAGATGGTATTCTTCTCTCATTCTTTTGGATATGGATATCCAATTCTAGAAGCACCAATTGTTAAAGAAGCCATTCTCTCCCAACTGAGGGGGCTTGGTGGCCTTGTTGAATATCAGATGACTGTATATGTGAGGATCTATATCAGAACTCTCAATTTGGTTCCATTGGTCAGTAGGTCTATCCTTGTGCCAATATCATGCAGTTTTGATCACGGTAGCTTTGTAGTATGTGTAAAGTCAGGTAATGTGATAGATACCTCTAACTTCATTTTTCTTTTTCAATATGTCTTTGGTAATTCGGAACCTCTTACCTTTCCAAATATATTTTGCGGTTAGTTTTTCCAGTTCCTTAAAAAATACAGTGTTGATTTTTATTGGGGTTGCATTAAATCTGTAGATTAGTTTGTGTAGTATAGACATCTTGATGAGGTTTTCTCCTCCTATCCACGAACAAGGAATATTTTTCCATTTATTTAAGTCAACTTTGATTTCCTTTAACAGTGTTGTGTATTTTTCTGTATATACGTCCTTTACGTCTTTAGTTATAGTTAATACTTTGAGGAACCACCAAACTGTCCTCCATAGTGGCTAGACCATTCCACAATTCGACCAGCAGTGGGTGAGGGTTCCCATTCTTCCACATCCTCTCCAACACTTGTAGTCTCTGTTTATTAATATACACCATTCTAATTGGTGTAAGATTGTCTCAAAGTAGTTTTCTTTTTTTTTTATTTTAAATGATGCTTAGCTTACATAAATGTTACACAAAAATTACAATGATTCCCATGGTCCCCATCTCCCACACTTCCCACCACCTGCCACATAAGCATCTTTCATTAGTGTGCACATCACCTGCAATGGATAGACACATCCTGGGGCTTTTCCTCTAAGCCTGGACCATAGTTCACATTGTAGACCACACTCTCTCCCACACAGTTCTGCATGTTATATGCTGACATAAAACGACTTATATCTGTCATTGTAATTTCACTCAGGATAATTCCAAGTCCTGAAAAACCCCTGTGTTGCAACAGTTTTTCCCCTCCCTGCCTTGAAATTGTCCATTGGCCACTGGCTCCACATCAATGGTGTTACTTCTTCCATTGTTTGAATCACAATACAGATACAACAGAATACCAATAAATCCACTCTAGTCCATAGCTCTTCCCCCAGCCCTGAGAAGTCTGGGATGGTGATGTCAATTCCAACTCCAAGTGAAAGGGGGCTTATATCCCATCAATAAAATGGATGGGATTAACCTGCCTGCAGCTGCAGACACTCTATATTCCATGGGATGGCCATTGTCCATCATCATCTCCTCACCAGGTGTCTTGAGTACGAGTTGCAGTTCCACTGAGATTCCATGCACAGCTGGCACATGGGCAGGCAAAAGTCTCCAGTCTCTGGAAGTACAACTACAAACTCCAGCACCACATATAGGTTTGAAGAGAAGGGACTGATGGACCATGTGCAAGGAGGACTTATTTGAGTCCAACTCTATCACTTTCAGGAGCACAGATTCCAAAGTATAGCCCACTGATAAGGAATCAATCTCTGGAGGTATACCCCCTTATATATGACCTGGGTTTCTCCAGAGCCCTCAAGGGCCCCTCTGTTTGGGGTGATATCCATTTTGGTGTTTGATGACATCCTACTGAGGTGTGCATAAGCGTTACCTCTGGGATGACCTCCTGATGCTCTTTGAAGTCTCTTAGCCACATGAACTCATTGTCTTTACTCTTTCCCCCTTTTTATTAGAGGTCTTTTTCCAGTCGTATTGCCAGTGGGCACTTGGTATTAATCCCTCGTTGTCAGGGAGGCTCATCCCTGAGAGTCATGTCCCATGCTGGGGGAAAGGTACTGCATTCATATGCTGACTTTGGCTTAGAGAGAGGCCACATTTGAGCAACAAGGAGACTCTCATTTGGCAACCCTTAGGCACCCCATAACAGTAGGCTAAGTTTCAATTATGAGAGCAAAGACTCGTAAGGTTAGTCATCAATACCAAGAACCCATTAGTGGACCATCCTCATTTGCCAGACACTGCCCCTGCACTTGGGGGTCTTTTGCTGCTGCCTTGGAGATGTGGCAGAGCTTTCCATGCTGGGAATTCAGTATTCTCTCATTTATTGAGTGATTCTCCACCAACTGTGACAATGCCCTACCACTTGATCATTTGAACAATTTTATATATCTTTTTTGTATGTTCAGGTGAACTTCCTCCCATGAAACCCCTATCCCAGATTCACCCTAGCAAGGATCCTCTCCTGCCTCCATTGTAACCATTCTGTGATCCAAACTTTCCTTAAAAATGATGCCCATATAATATCCAAATACAGATAATAGGAAAATGAAATAATAATGATAAGTTTAAATGTAAGAGATAAAATACATGGAAACTTAAAAGAAACCACTAAAAATAAAATAAAATTACAGGTTTGGGATATTCAAAAAATGGGAAAAAATTAAAAAAAAAAATTTTTTTAACATTTTTACTTTTATCGCTGTGTTACTGGGTGTCCAGTCTGTACCATGGCACCTTCCCCCCTCACTCCCCAGTGTCCCCCAAAGTTTCATTCAGTTTTCAAAAGAGGTTTAGTTCACAGCAAAGTCACACCCAGAATAGTAGAGACACTCATACACCCAATCTCCTCCCCCTTTCCTCACCCCATATTGAAACCTTTTTGAAATTGGATGGTAGCATTGTTAGAACTGTTATACAGATAGTGAAGCATAGCTACTAAACATTGTCAATGGTTTACATTATAGTTTACAATTTAGACCGTACAATTTAATAATTTTTGATGATATTTACCATGTCCTGTGTCCATCACTTAAAGCTAAAGAAAAACTTTTCCCCTGACCACTAAATACCCACTGTTTGATCTATTTTGTTCCTCACTCCCCATCCCCCTGAGGCACATGACACAACCCTGTCTTGACTCATTCGATGACAAGATTCAGAGTACCATGCAACAAGCGTTCTTGACACGCTGATTGTCCTCCCCTATAGGATCCACCCTTGCTCATAAGAGATGCCCACCTGTCTGTTTCTAGGTGAATCGATCCTCCCAAAGATGGGGGTCTATCTCCTTCCCACTCACTGTATGGGTCTCCACTCTCTGACACAACACATTATGACAGGATGAACACTCACACACTCCCCAGAAGCCTACTCCAGTTGTGCCCCATCCTGAATGACTCCCAACCAACACCCTACACCAGTGACACTATCTTGTCATATTGTCATAAGACAATTCCCACTCCTGCACTTTCAACCTTATACTCGCAAATCTCATACTCACCTGTTTCCTCTCCCATCTCTCCCTCCTGTATCCTGGGTAATCTAACCTGCCCTTCCTAATCTACCCACCTGCCAATCCTGCACCACCAAATCCAGTAAAATCACTCCCCATCTCTCCTATCCTTCAATATGCAACTATACTCTAACATTTTACCATAGATTGTGTCCATATGGGTGATGGCTCACAACCTTCTCTTCTCTTTCTCTCTCTTGGTAACCTGTCTTTCAGACAATGGTTTACAGAGACTGCTCACTTTCCTCAATTCAAATTATTGAGGTCATGTACAGTTCATCCTTCAATGCCTGGCTTGCTTAACTCAACATAAGGTCTTCAAGATTCATCCATGTTATTCTGTTTGTTAGCACTTTATTCCTTTTTATAGCTGAGTAATATTCCATTGTATGTATATACTACATTTTGTTTATCCATTCATCTGTTGATGGTCACCAGGGTTGACTCCAACTTTTGGCAACAGTGAACAATGTCGCTATGAACATTGGTGTGCATATATCTGTTTGTGTCTTTGCTTTCAATTCTTCTGGGTGTATACCCAGCAGTGAAATCACTGGATCATATGGAAGACCTATTCTTAGTTTTCTGAGGAACTGCCAAACTGTCCTCCACAGTGGCTGGGCAATTCCACAATCCGAATAGCAGGTGATAAGTGTTCCTATTCCTCGACATCCTCTCCCACACTTATATTCTGCTGTTTTTTTAATAACTGCCATTCTAATGGGTGTAAGATGGTAACTCATTGAAGTTTTGATTCACATTTCCCTAATACCTAGTGATGCGGAGCATTTTTTCATGTGCTTTTTAGCCATTTGTATTTCTTCCTTGGAGAAGTGTCTTTTCATGTCACTTGCCCATGTTTAAAGGGGTTGTTTGTCTTTTTATTTTTGAGGTGTAGGATTTCTTTATATAGGCAAGATATTAGGCTCCTATGAAATATATGGTTGCCAAATATTTTCTCCCATTGGGTAGGCTGACTTTTTATTTTCTTGATAATGTCCTTTGAGGTGCAGAAGTTTTTTATTTTGAGGCAATCCCATTTATCTAATTTTTTTCTTTTGCTGCTCGTGCTTTGGGTGTGAAGTTCATGAAACCATTTCCTATTACAAGGTTGTGTAGATGCTTCCCTACATTATCTTCCAAGGTCTTTGTGGTTTTGGCTCTTATATTTAGATCTTTGATCCATTTTTAGTTGATTTTTGTATATGGTGTGAGATGGTGTTCCTCTGTCATTCTTTTGGATGTGGATATCCAGTTTTCCAAGTACACTTGAGGCCATTCTCTCCCAACTGAGTGGGCTTGGTGGCCTTGTTGAATATCAGATGACTGTATATGCGAGGATCTATATCGGAACTCTCAGTTCAGTTCCATTGATCAGTATGTCTATCCTTGTGCCAATACCATGCTGTTTTCAGGACTGTAGCCTTGTACTATGTTTTAAAGTTAGATAGGGTGATACCTCCAACTTCATTTTTTTTTTCAATATGTCTTTGACAATTTGGGGACTCTTATGTTTCCAAATATACTTTGTAGTTACTTTTTCCAGTTCCTTAAAAAATACACTGTTGATTTTTATTGGATTTGCATTAAATCTGCAAATAAGTTTGGGTAGGATAGACATCTTGATGATGTTTAGCCTTCCTCTCCATGAACAGGGAATATTCTTCCGTTTTTAAAGTCTTCTTTGATTTCCTTTAACAGTGTTGAGTAGTTTTCTGTATATAATTCCTTTGCATCATTAGTTAAATTTATTCCTAGGTATTTGATTCTTTTATTTACTATTGTAAATGGTATTTTTTTCTTGATTTTCTCCTCAGATTGCTTGTTATTGGTGTACAGAAATGCTCCTTACTTTTGAGCATTAATGTTATAGCCTGTGACATTACTGAACTCCTTTATAAGTTCTAAAATCTTTGCTGTAGATTTCTCAGGGCTTTCTATGTATAGAATCATGTTGTCTGCATATAATGAAAATTTTACTTCTTCTTTTCCAATGTGGATGACTTTTATATCTTTTTCTTGCCTCAGTGCTCCAGCAAGGTCTTCTACGACAATGTTAAATAGGAACGGTGACAGTAGGCATCCTTGTATTTTTCCTGAATTCAGAGGGAAGACTTTTAGGATTTCACCATTGAAGATGATGTTAGGTTTGTGTTTTTCATATATACCCATTATCATGTTGAGAAAGTTTCCTTCTATTCCTATCTTGCAGTGTTTTTAATCAGGAAAGGATGCTGTATTTTGTTGAATGCTTTTACTGCATCTATAGAGATCATCCTGTCATTTTTTCTTTCAATTTGTTTATGTGGTGTATTACATTGGTTAATTTTCTTACATTGAACCATCCTTGCATGCCCGGGATGAAACTCACTTAGTCATGGTGTATAATTCTTTTGATATGCTGTTGAATGCATTTAGGATAGTATTTTTTTGAGGATTTTAGCATCTAGTTTCATTAGAGAAATTGATTTGTAATTTTCCCTTCTTGTGGTATCTTTGTTTGGCTTTGGTATTAGGGCAATGTTGGAATCATAGAATGAGTTAGGCAATATTCCTTCTACTTCTATTTTTTGGAAGAACTTAAGCAGGATTGATGTTAGCTCTTTCCAGAATGTTTCATAGAATTCAGGTGTGAAACCATCTGGTCCTGGGCTCTTCTTAGTTGGGTGGTGTTTGATGACTGAGTCTATCTCTTTACTTGTAATTTGACTGTTGAGTTCATCAATTTCTTCTTTCATCAATGAAGGCTGTTTGTGAGTTTCTAGAAATTTGACATTTCCTCTAAATTATCATTCTTGTTCGCATATAATTTTTCAAAGTATCCTCTTATGATACTCCTTATTTCTGTGGGGTCAGTAGGGATATCCCCTTGCACATTCTTTATTTTGTGTATTTGCATCTGTTCTCTCTTTTTCTTTGTTAGTCTGGCTAAGCATTTGTCAATTTTATTGATCTTCTCAAAGAACCAGTTTTGGTTTGTTTATTTTTTCTAGTGCTTTCTTATTCTCTATTTCATTTTGTTCTGCTTTAATTTTTGTTATTTCCTTCTTTCTACTTCCTTTAGATTTAGTTTGTTTTTGTTTTTCTAATTCCTCCAAGTGTGCAGTTAGGTGATTAATTTTAGCTCTTTCATCTTTTTAAATATATGTATTTATGGCTATGAACTTCCCTCTCAGGACAACTTTTGCTGCATCCCATAGGTTTTGATATCTTGTGCTGTCATTTTCATTCATTTCAAGGTAGTTACCGATTTCTTTTGAGATTTCCTCCTTGACCCACTGTTTGTCTAAGATTGTGTTGTTTAACTTCCATATCTTTGTGCCTAATCTGTTTCTCTGGCCCTTAGTGATTTCCAGTTTCACTCCATTGTGGTCAGTGAAATTACTTTGTATAATCTCAATCTTTCTGAATTCATTGAGAGTTATTCTGTGGCCTAGCATGTGGTCTATCTTGGAGTATGATCCATGTGCACTCAAGAGGAATGTAAGTCCTGCTTTATTTGGGTTTAATGTTCAGTATATGTTTATTAGGTCCAAGTCCTCTAAAGTATTATTTAGAATCTTTGTTTCTTTATTGATTCTCTGTCTGGATGTTGTGTCTAATGGTGATAATGGTGTAGTAAAGTCCCCCACTATAATTGTAGAGTCATTTACATCTCCACTTAGTTTTCCATATTTTGCATCATGTATTTTGAGACACTCCAATTAGGTGCATAAATGTTTATGATTGTTCTCACTTTTTGAGAGTTTACCCCTTTTACTTACATATAGTGTCCATCTTTGTCTCTTACAATAGTTTTGCATTTAAAGTCTATTTTGTCTGATATTAGGTTAGCTACACCTGCCCTTTTTTTTTGGGTAGTGCTTTCTTGTAAAATTGTTTTCCAGTCATTCCCTTTCAGCCTCCTGGGATCCCTGGGTCGAAGGTGCATTTCTTGTAGACAGCATATAGATGGACCATATATCCTAATCCATTCTATCAATCTGTGTCTCTTGACTGGGAGTTTAATCCATTAACACTCAGTGTAATTACTCGCAACGAATTTCTTACATCAGCCATATTTTCTTTGCATTAATGTATGTCATTTTTTTTTTTTGTCTTTTTAGTTGCTCTTAAATTCTCCTCCAACTCTCTCATGTCTGTTTTTTCCTTTCAAATTGTAGACCTTCCTTTAGTATTTCTTGAAGTGCAGGGTTCTTATTGGCATACTCTCTTAATTTCTGTGAGTATTTTGATCTCTCCATCATTTTTTAATGCCAGTTTTCCTGGGTAGCGAACTTATGGCTGGAAATGTTTTTCTTTTAGTACCTTGATTATGTCATACCACTGTCTTCTTGTCTCCATGGTTTCAGATGAGACATCAGCACTTAATCTTATTGTGCTTCACTTGTATGTGATGGTTCTCTTTTCTCTTGATGCCTTGAGTATTTCATCTGTCTTGACATTGGACAATTTGACCTATATATGTCTTGGACTTGGCCTTTTGGGATTTCTAATGTTTGGGGTGCACTGTGCTTCCTGGACATGTACATCCATCTCCTTCAATTGGGTTGGGAATTTTTCAGCCATTATTTCCTTCAACACTCCTTCTGTGTTCCCTTTCCCTTCTCTTCTCCTTCTGGGATGCCTATAATGTGTATATTTGCACATTTTGTATTGTTGGCTAAATCCCGAAGTCTCTGCTGGATTTTTTCTATTTTTTTATCTATCTGTTCTACTATCTATTTGATTTCGAATGTATTGTCTTCCACATCACTAATTCTTTCTTCTGCCTGTTCAAATCTGCTGTTATGTGAATCCAGCATCTTTTTGATTTCTTGGCTTGTGCCATTGATCACCATAATATCCGTTGTCTTTTAATATATGTTTTCAATTTCTTTAGTATGTTCTCCCAGTGTCTTCTTAATATCCTTAAACTCTTCCTTCACTTCAGTAAGTTGGTCCATGATATTTGCTTAGAAACCTTTAATTAGTTGTTCAATGCTCTGCATCTCTTCCTGATTTTTAGTTTGTTCATTGGACTGGTCCATGTCTTCCTGTTTCTCAGTGTAGTTTGTAATTTTTTGTTGCTGTCTAGTCATCATTTTATCTTCTTGGGTTTATTCAGTTAATTAGCTTCTCTCTCTCGGCTCTAGAGTTTTATTTAGCTGATGGTTCTGTATGTGTGTTAAGTTTTCTCTTGGACACTTTGTTCTTATTTTATTTCCTTCCTTCTTTCTATTTTCCCTTGAAGGTAAAAGATTAGGGCCAGAAGAATCCAAAGATGTGAGAAAGGAAGAATGATAATAGTAATATTGATAAAAGTTAAAAGAGGGGCCATATAAGACTTATTAAAATGAATATTTAACTCATGCAGGCAGTGTAGAGTAATAGGAAAAAAAGTGGAGTACATACAATGGACAGGGTAACCAAATAGAGGAAAGTGTATATAATGATTTAGAAAACGAGAATGATGAAGAGAGAGAAAAAGAGTAAAGAAAAGGCTGAAAGGAAAAAGTTAATAATAATAAAAAAGAAGAAAATAGAATAGATAGAATAGAAATTGACATCGTTGAAGTTGTGGGTGAATGAAAAAAGGTGGTAAATAAGAACAACAACAGAAAGCAGAAGGCAGAAAGATGAAGGAAAGAAAGGAGATAGCATTGGGAGACAAAATCAATATAGACAGAGAATGGGTAATCATGGAAAAAGAAGCACAGGAAAGAAGAGACAAGCTAGCAGCACCTAATTTAATAAAAATAAAAGAAAAAAAGAAAATAAAAGAGAAAAAGGGGTGGAAGAAAGAGGAAAGAAAGCAAGAGACAACAAATAAACAATTAAAAATGAAACAACCACACAAACAAGCAGTCAAACAAAGCTAAGGAAGAATAATGTTCCTTCTTGGGCTTTTGTGGAACCTCTCAGCCTGCTTGTGTTCATCAATCAATTGCCCTGCAAGGTTCTATCTGCTGGTTTTAAGGCAGATTTTGGCAAGTAAACTAAGATTTTTTTAAAAATTCTTTTTTTTTTAAGTGACAGTCTTTTTTCTTTTTTTTTTTTGAGAGATAAGGGACCCAAAAGAAGACCTCTTCTAGACCACTGCCTTCACTGAGGGGACCCTAAATAGGCTTGTGGGAACTAATCAACCACTTCCCATGTCCTAGCCTTCCCAGGGCAGCTCTGATGCTTGTCAGTGCAGAATGATACAATTGGCTAACTCTGTCCCCTCTGGAGCCAAGCCTCAGTATCACCAGGCTGTTATGTAAATCACGTTTCCTCAGCCGATTCGCCTCTTCACTCAGCCTGGTGTCAATTTGAGGCAGCTTATTTGCTCCCCAAAGTTATGAGGGGGTCCAGGCAGCCAAATCCAAAGAAATGAAACCCTTCTCCACCTTCTGTCAGAACCCTTCCACTCTTGGAGAATGCTCCCTCTCACTGGGTTGCTGGTGGGGTTTGGGGCGTATCCCTGGGCAGCTAGCTAAATCAACCTTCCTCAGCAGATTCACCACTTCCCTCAACCTGGTTTCACTTCAAGCCAGCTATTTTGTTCCCCAAAGCTGCAAGGGGTTCCAGGCAGCCAAATCCACAGAAAGAAACCCCTCTTGACCCTCCACCAGAACACTCTCACGCTCAGAAAACACTCCTTCTCACCAGGTTGCCGGTGGGAGTCGTGGCTCATCCTAGCTTTTTTCCCTGAGGGTGGGGGTCAGCCATCTGGGTCAACTACCACAGCCATGGGGAAAACTCATGATTCTCTCCTGAGCAATCCACCTCACTGTCTAGCACCCTCCAGATTGATGTCCCCAAGGTTCTGGCTTCATGTGCCCCCAGCACAGACCAATGACGCAGGATCCTGTTCCCAATCAGCTATCCTCTGAGAATGAGATGGTGAGTGCCCACCTAAACTGATGCCATCTTGCCTTGATACTTCTTGCCAGGCCATTTTGATTTTGTTGATTGTACTTATGAAAGTTTTCTTGTGAAATTGAAACTTAGACTAGTAATATATACTGACTAACATTTACCTGCTTACAAGGAACAAGAAAGCCTCCTTGTTTCTCCAATGTGGTCTCTCTCTAAGCCAAACTCAGCTAATAAATACACTATCATTCCCCTGATATGGGATATGACTCCTGGGGATAAGCCTCCCTGGCACAGAGGGATTATTACAAAGCACTATCTAGCAATGCATCTGGAAAAGGACCTTGACCAAAAGTGGGAAATGGTAAATACCATTTGAGTTTTTATGGCTAAGAGATTTAAAGTTGAGTCAAAAGGTCATTCTTAGACAGCACTCAGGACAATTTCATTGACTGCCACAATAAACAGTGCCTCAAATAGTAGGGCTCCTGATGGATCTAGAGAGATCCAGAAACTATAAACAGGGCAGACAACCTCAGAATGCAGCATCCTATCAGTAGGTCTTAGTTTGGAATTTATGCTCTCCAGTAACAGAGTTAGACTCATTTATAGGTTCTCTACACATGGCTCTTCTGCCTCTTTTATTTGAAACTATAATTAGCACTACATTTAGACCAGAGACTTTAATCTTTGGTCCACCCATGCACCAGTTGAGCCCTGAATTTCAGCAGTTTCACCACCTACTCTCCAGTTAATTGGATTCACCCAAGACAACTAACAAGAAGATGATGATGGACAACACCTACCCCAAGGAACAGAGAGTGTCTGCAAATGCAAGTAAGATAGCTCTATCCATCTAGCCCATGGGATTTAAGCCCAATGTCAGTTAGAAGCAGAGCAGTCATCACCATCCCAAAATCCTGAATATTAGGGAATGAACAATGGACTAAAGTAGACATTATTATTCTACTACAGGTGTACTATTATTCTAGCAATGGAAAAACTCTTATCTTTGATGTAAAGGTTGTGGCCACCAGAGGTTCTGAGGGATGGAAGAGGGAAGAACAGGTGTAATATGGGGGAATTTTCAGGACATTTGATTTCTCCTTCATGACTTTGCAGTGACTGAAGCAGGCCATTCTATACTTTGTCATAACTTGCAGAATTGTGCAGGAGAGAGTGTGAACTATGGTGTGGACTGTCCTCCTTAGTTAGTAGCAATGTTTCAATATAGGATCATCAATTGTACCATACTAATGAAGGATGTTATTAATGTAGGAAAGTGTGAGATGGGGAGGGATTGGGGCATTTGGGAATCCCCTATATTTTTTCCCTCTTTTTAACTGTGTATTTGTAAAGAGCTCATTCCCTCCCGTTCAACCCACCCTCCAACGCTAGAAGATAACAGTCACCACGTGTTAAATAGGAAAACGAAATCAGAGCTGTGGGTAGAATTTTACACCAAAGGCATTCAAAATCTTTTCAGAATACAATATTAGACTCACAGACTTGAAATACAGTAAGGTCTTCCTCTTTTTTTTTTTTAATTTTATTTGTACATTTAATAATTGAAAATAGAAACAATTAAAAACTAAAAAGAAAAAACACAGGTGAATAAATATATACATTTCTCCATTAAATGTAATGGATACATATAAAAAAATTTTTTTTTTATCAAACAATATGTTACACAATATATTTGGTTCATAGTAATGCATTCATACAGTCTTTGTCCTTTTGTGTCTGGCTTGCTTCACTCAGCATAATGTCCTCCAGATTCATCCATGTTGCCATATGCTTTACGACTTCATTTCTTCTTACAGCTGCATAATATTCCATCATGTGAATAGACCACAGTTTGTTTATCCATTCATCTGTTGATCAACACCTGGGTTGTTTCCAGCTTTTGGTAGTGGTGAATAATGTTACTATGAACATCAGTGTGCAGATGTCTGTTCATGTCACTGCTCTCATTTCTTCTGGGTATATACGCAGTAGTGGTATTGCAGGGTTCCGTGGCAAGTCTATATTCAATTTCTTTAGGAACTGCCAAACAGTCCTCCATAGTGGTTGTATCATTTTGCATTCCCACCAACAGTGAAGAAGTGTTCCTATCTCTCCACATCCTCTCCAACACTTGTAGTTCTCTGTCTTTTTAATAGTGGCCATTCTGATAGGTGTAAAATGATATCTCATTGTAGTTTTGATTTGCATTTACCTAATCATGAGTGATGTTGAGCATTTTTTCTTGTGGTCTTTTTTTGCCATTTGTATT
>JAQZBX010078703.1:0-14065 GCA_029593785.1 Cabassous unicinctus
GCTGATTAGTTCTCTCAAATTCTGCATCTTTTCTGGGGCTTTGATGTGTTCCTTTTCTTGGGCCATGTCTTCTATTTTCTTAGTATGACTCGTAATTTTTTGCTGATATCTAGGCATCTGGTTAGGATGTAGTTTACTCAGATGCTCAATCTCTTTCTCTTTTATAGGGATTTAGTGGCAGGAGGCTGTGGATTACCACAGCTCTTTGATTTTTGGCTTATCCTGGACTGTCAGGATTGTCCTGCTGGTTGCTCAAAACTGGGTACTGGACCCAGTAATTGGTTGTAGAGTCGTTTCCTAGGGCCTTGGGCAGGAAGGCTTAGAGGCCAGGAAAAGCCTCCCCTATTTAATTTTCTTATGTGCACTTCCTTGGTCTGCCAGGAGATGGTGCTCTTTGGCAGCTCTCAGTTCAATGCCTTGTCGGAGTGTATTTGTTGCAGCACAGCCCAGATCAATGTGATAGAGCTTCCTGTCTGGAGGCTAGGAGCCTTGTCATTCAAACTTTCTCTGAGACAGTTCTCTAGCCTTCTCTGGCAGCCCCCTCCCTTTTCCTGGCTAGGAAATATTTCCACTCGCCTCTGAGTTCTCAACAATCAGTCCCTGTTAGTAGAGAAGGAGATTGGGAGGGTTGTATATCTTTAGCCCCTTGCAGGCTCCAAGGCAAACAATGGCGCAGCCCCACCGGGCCTGGAAGGGCTCTAGGGACACAACAGACCAAATTTGTGAGTCAAAAGCTGAGTCAGCCTTAGTCTGTGTCTCTCTCTCTCCCCTTTCCTGGGGTGGTAGAGCCCTGGAGGCCCCTCTGTCTGTAGTCGCAGGCCCAGAGGCCAGGGAATTCTAAAGTGTTTTTAGTGTGGGGGAGGGTGCAGGAAGCATTGGGAATTTCCCTCATTTGTTCCTCTGCCGTCTGGGTGGTGTCCAGCCTCCACATACTGTCCTAAAGCCTAGAAGATTTTTTTCGGGGCTGTTTCACCTTGTCCTCTAGCTATTTTTCTGGAGGAGAAGAGATTCCCATGTCTTACTAGTCCGCCATCTTCCTGGAGGTCCTGGCAGTGACTCTTGATGTGAGGAGAATTGCAAGCTTTGAAGAAAGTTGGAGAGGTTAAACCGTAGAGTCTGTCCCACTCCTTTGTCCAGTTCCACCATGGCGCTGTGTGCTTTGGGCTCCCTGCGCACCTGGTTCTAGCATGATGGTTCCTGATGCAGTCATGCTAAGTGTCTCCCTCTCCCTGAATACCGCTGTGACGTGAGCCTGTGTCCTCATGCAGGGGGTGCTGGTCCCTTCACACACCACTGAAGGCCGTTAGGCTTAACTGGGATGCACTGAGTGTGACGGTCCCTGTCCATTCTGGTTCTGTAGAGCTCTCTGCAGTGCTGATATTCAGAGTACAACACAAATGAGCTGTAAAACAGGCCTTTTCCATATTGTAGTGTATTCCAGAGGTCAAGGCTTTTGCTTTATAGCTTTTAATTAAATAGTACTATTTTGTATTTGTGCTGTGGGGGAATATTATCAGAGAAGTATCTTTTCTATCTTTATTTTGAAATAACTTCAAACTTGCGGGAAAATTGCAAAAATAATATAGAGAATGTTGTAATTTTATAAATCAAAGAAGTAGAATAATAATCATTAACTAGAGGAGGGCTCTTTATAATTAGCCCTTGAAGCTGATGGTTTTCCATGATTGCTTGGGGGATTATAGGCCTGGGGAGCTGCCAGGAGGGTCTCCAAAGATGACTGGCTGGAATGGCTGAGACGGCTGAGCCTAGAGCTGCTGAAAGACTCCTCGTCGCCCTCCCTACGCTCATGCTGGGCCTTGGCACAGGCCTACAACCCGATGGCCAGGTACAGTGTGTCAGGGCTCCCTTTTTCCCAGCTTCAGTTTGGGATGGAGAAGCTTAGCGCAGAGTTTGAAATGCTATATAAGAATGAGTTGTTATTAGAGGTAATAGTGAAAGGGCAAGTGTTTTTCATTGTGCTCACTTGTGGGACCAGAAATGTGAAGAAAAAGACAAATCAAACAAGCTCATTCTGTTAGGGTTCTCAGAAACAGGGAAACAGAACCAACAGGAGATATCTGTAAATAGTATGAGAATTTATAAAATTCTCTCACTCAACCATGGAGGTGCACAAGTCCAAATTCCACAGGTAGGCTGCAAACCAGGGGCTCCAGTGAAGATCCTTGATGAGTTCCCAGGAGACATTGGCTGACCAAAGTAGAGCTGGAAATTCTCTCTGAATGCTGAAATCACTTCCCTTTTAAGGCCTTCACCTGATTGGATAAGATGTCACTCATTGCTGACAGCAGTCTCCTTGGTTGATTGTAGATGTAATCAATCATCTATGCAATCAACTCACTGATGATTAAAGTTAATGAAATGTCCTTGTATTACAGTTAGGCCAGTGCTTGCTTGACCCAACAACTGGACACCATTACCTGGCCAAGGTGACACATTAGCCTAATCTTACACTCATATTACAGGAAAAGCATACATCTTGACCTTGCTAGTAGACCACAAGTAAGTTTTTTTGTTAATTTGCTAATTGCAGAGTCATTTACAACTCTGAAAATAACTTTGTAATAGTTTAACCTGTTTCCAATATAATGGTATTCTAAACATTTATTGCTGCATTACAAAAACCTCAAAGCTCAGTGATCTAAAACTATAACAGTCATTTATTTTGTTGCTGAATCTGCAACTTGGGCAGGACTGAGGGACAGCTTGCCTCTTCTCCACACAGTATCAGTGGGGTTGGCATGACTAGGCCTAGAGGATCCCTTTGATGACTCATCCACAGGGCTGGCTGACTTGGACTGAAAGGTCAGCTCTGGCTGGGGCCTGACGACCTTGATTCCTCTCCAGATGAATCCATGGGTTGCTTGGGCTTCCTCACGGCATGGTGGCTGGTTTCAAGAACGAGTGTCCCCAGAGAAAAAGCTGTAGTGTATGGCATTTTTATGACCTAGCCTCAGGAGACACTTCTGCCATCCTCTGTTGTTCAAGGCAGTCACCAAGGCCCACTCGAGGGGACATGGACACCACCTCTTGATAGAGGAATAGCAAGACTCTAGAAGAGCATATGAAATAAGAGACACTGTTGTGGCCTTTTTTAGAAAATACCATTTGCCACAGAAAAATGTTGTATTAAATAGTAAATCTTAAACAGCCATTAAAATTTCAATTTATAAAAAGCTTTAAAGCCTGTCAAACATTTACAGTATAATAATGTAAGTGAATAAAATAGAATACAAAATTATATAAATACATGACTTCAGTTATTAAAAGTATATGTTCAGGGGAGCGGATATGGCTCAAGCAGTTGAGCGCCTCCTTTCCATATGGGAGGTCCTGGTTTTGGTCCCCAGTGCCTCCAAAAAACAAAAACAAATAACAAGCAAACAAACAAAAAAACCAACTTGGAAGCAAATGTGGCTCAGTGGTTGAGTGTTGACTTCCCATATACGAGGTCCCAGGTTTAATCCCCGGCCCCAGTACCTAAAAAAAATGTATACGTTCATAGGCAGAGTAGGCGTAGCTCAGTGGTTGAGAACCTGCTTCGCATATACGAGGCCCAGGGTTCAATCCCTGGTACCTCTTAAAAGAAAAAAAAAAGTATTCATGCATAGGACAAAGATTAGAAAGTAATATAACAATGGTTATCTAATTAGGAAGGTATACGGGGTAATTATTATTTTCTTCTTTATTATTTTCCAGATTTTTCTACAATGAACATTTATTATTTATAATGAAGAATAAAATTGTGATTTAATTAACAAACAGCTCTCCTCCTTAGCAAGAGGCAAAAAGCAAGCCGTTTCATGTCCCATTTTTCAGCACATCTGGTTTGCTTATGGCACATATTTAGCAGGAAGAATGGTGGTGCCTGAGACTGTTGAATTGCTGCCATGACTTAGTTCCTGTAATTTCTCTCAAGTATATTTTTAATGCCTTAAAACTAGTTTCTAGGACTTCCCTGTTTCCACAGCATGTAGATTACACATGCTTGGCTAGTGTACCACAGCATACCACTTTTCTGCTCCAAGTCACTTCTGAGCACAATGCCATCCAAAATAGGCTTGTGATAAATGTACACAGAGGTATTTATGCCCTTAGGTCCAAATATGTTCATTTGGGATCTGATATGGCCTCTGACCTTGATCAGGAAGGCTTATTTCTTAATTTATATAGGACTTCTTACAGTCTTCATGTTATCCTTTGAATTTCAAATTGAGGGTTTTTTTTCCACCAGATTCCAAAATTATACAGACATTGGTTTGACTGATCCTTTCCAAAATATAACAAAAAGTAGATGACGAGACATCAAATGCTAAACCTATACATTCTAGGCATATCCTAGAGTTTCTAACCCCTGCTTCCACCCCCCACCTTCACCACCCACCTCACCAAAAAAAGGAGAGAGAGGATTAAAATTCAAATGTCAAGGTTAACAAATTATGTCCATCCATGTGATACTATGGTTCTTAAAGTAGTCTTAGTAATCTTGGAAATAGAGCTTCTTGTTCCAGTTCTTTGTAAGGCTCCAACTGTTAGCTATTGGCCTAGAGAATCTTTAAGACTGTGGGTTTGGATTCTGTTTTCTAATCCTTCTAGTGTCTTAGGTTCTGCTGTCATTTTGTTTATGACCTTCCAACTAAGGGTTCTGGTTTTATTTTGAAAAGTAGTAGCAGATGCTGCCTTTACGATTTGTGATCTTAGGAATTCTGACATTGCCTAAGAAACATTCTGAGAATCATTTGAAATCATTTGAAGATTATTTTCCAAATCTGTTAATGCTAGCCTCGGTGTTAGAAGTCCCCTTTCTGTTCATTCCCTCTGCTGAAAAGAAATAATGCAAAAATTGCCAAGAAATAAATCAGTTGGGACAAGTTCCTTTTCTCTGGTCTTCCCTCTCCAACCCGCTCTCCCTTCCTTCCTCTCCCCCGATACATACACACACATACACACACAGAATTCCCTATATATTACATTGTCTATACCTGTGCTATAAAATACATTAGCCATTAGCCATGTGTGGTTATTTTAATTTAAAATTAAAATTAAATAAATTTTATTTAATTAAAATTCAATAAAATTCCATTCCTCAGTCACACTAGCTGCAGTTCAAATGCTCATTGACCATGTGTGACTAGTGGCTCCCATACTGGACAGAGCAAATATAGACCATTTCTGGCATCACTGAAATTCTTTTGGACAGCATTGGTCTGTATGACCAAAATCAGTGATTCCAGGAGTAGAGGGACAAGTAGGGCTTTGTGGCACCAGGCAGAGGCATGAGAGGTGTTTCCAACATCTTTCTCCACTCCTCTGCCTTCAGGGATCTCTTCAACGCTGCATTTGTTTCCTGCTGGTCTGAATTGAATGAGGACCAGCAGGATGAGCTCATCAGAAGCATCGAGTTGGCCCTCACCTCACAAGACATTGCTGAAGTCACCCAAACCCTCTTAAACTTGGCTGAATTCATGGAACACAGTGACAAGGTGAGACTTTTCCCCAGTGTCCAGATGGAGGCTGACAAGGAACCAGCTGGTGGGAGGGGAAAAGCATCCATGCAACTCACTATCTGTGCCCTATCTGCCATTTTCCTCTGCTGGGGCATGGGGTTTGCCTCCTGTAGGGCCCGCTGCCACTAAGAGACAACAACGGCATTGTTCTGCTGGGTGAGAGAGCTGCCAAATGCCGTGCATACGCCAAAGCATTACACTACAAAGAACTGGAGTTCCAGAAAGGTCCCACCCCCACCATCTTAGAGTCTCTCATCAGGTAGGCCATAAAGCCTTTTTTTTTTTTAAAAGATTTATTTATTTTATTTATTTATCCCCCCCTTGCTGCTTGTGCTGCTGTGTCCATTCGCTGCGTGTCTTCTCTGTGTCTGCTTATCTCCCCCTTGCTGTGAGGTCTTGCTGCATCAGCCCATGGCGCCGCGCGAGCCGGCCTGCCCTCACAAGGAGGCGCCGGGACGCGAACCCAGGCCTCCCATATGGTAAACGGGGGCTCTGTCCACTGAGCCACACCCGCTTCCCCATAAAGCCTTTTTAATTGCTGCCTTCATCCAAAATAACCTCTCTTGTCCCCCTGCCCAGTGCCCATTTACTGGAGTCACTCGGAGGTTTCTGCCATTGAGTCTGGCCAGCATGTTTAAAAGGAAATGTGGTTGCAGATGGCTTTTTGGTATTCTAGGCATAATTGTCATTTCCATTGACCCATAGCACCTGGGCTTCTATTGTTTACCCACCTTTGTTTGCTGGTCCCACTGAAATTAGCAGCCATTCTGTGGCCTTAGCAGCCTAGGAAAGACAAATTTTACCTCTAAGTTAGATAATGATCTCTGAGGCAGGAGTAGGATATCCTGATCCCTGTGTCTCCAAGGCTACCCAAAAGGCAGGGTTGGGGTTTTATGGACTAAATATACTGGTGCCAAGGTCTTCCTCTCTGGCGTTCTATGAATATAAAAGGCAAGGCATAGTCTGAGATTTGATGGTCTTTTCCCCTGATTTGGTTATGTTCTCTCCCCTCGTAAGATGGCTTTGAGTCTTCTGGGTGTGGAAGAAATAGGTTGTTTAATAACGTTTCTGCTGTTACGAAATTACAAACAGCCTGAAATGTTAGCTCCAGCTCCTAGAGAACTGTTCACTTTCCCTAATGATTATCAGGGAATATTAACTCTGGGATCTGATTATCTTCATTTAAATGCTAACATGATTGATCATTTTACTACAGGCAGTTTAGGAACAAACCACCTGGCTAATAAGTTCCTCCCTTGTAGCTTAAAGAGCCTGCTGGATATGATGCTTCCTTCATTTGAAAGGATAATCAAATAGTCAATTCTCTGCTAGCTCTGCTTTTGGGTAGGTGCTAAAAGTGTTCCTTTAAAAGGAAAAGGGACCAACAAGATAGAAATAGAATCATGTTTCTGCCAGAAAATTGGACTCTGAGAGAATGGTGACTCTAAAATGCCATCTAGAGACAGATACACACGTGCCATCCTCTGAGGCGTGCCTTAGTTTCAGGTGAGGCTTGGCAGCCATGAAGACCCACATTTCCTCCTCCGATCTCAGACCTGGGTAGTGCAGTCTCACTTGGTAAATACTGGAAAACCTGATGGCTGAATCTAACAGCTTTAACATCAAATGGCTAATTTTGCACATTAATTACTCTGCTAACCTTTTTGTGTTTGATGCCTTTTTGCAATCCCACTCATCCCACTCCGTCTTTCCCCCACATTTGACACGATCTTGGGAGCATTAACATTTCTGCACATTTGTAGATGTAGTAGAAAGATAGTCAGACACCTGAAAAGTGTTCAAGATGGTCATTTAGCTTCATAAGCCAAATAGAATTGAAAAATAAGTCCTCAGAGATTTTTTATCAGAATTCTCTGCAGATTGATCTTGGCTTTAAAAACAAAACTCTGTTCCAAGGTCAGCGAACACTAAGCGCTTCAGGCTCATTCCTAGCCTCATTTGGCTTGGCTTGCAGTTTTGCCTCCCTTAATTTAGTTTCCTGTATTTTCTAAATACCTTTCTCTATTGTTTCCATTTGCAGCTTTTACTTCTCATTTGTATAACTTCTTTTCCTAAGCACCAGTCCAGCATTGTGTCAACAGTTTCATTGAAGAGAGTTAAGAAACAGCCCTAGGCAAAGCTGCTATTAAGGAAGTTCCCTCATAGCACCACCTGCTGTCCTCAGGATGAGTCTCCCAGGTCAGGGCGGGAGGTGGTTTGTATCTCCTGGGACTGCACTTTGGTCCCACTACTCTTCTGTGGTAGATCGATTCCCTTCCTCACCTTGGCTACTGGGGAGCTCACAGCTAAATTCCTGCCCCGTCTCCCAACAAATCACAGAATCTTACCTCCACCCTTGTGTCATTTTATTTTTTCTACTCTTATTTTCCCTTCACCAATTTGCCCGCTTTTAAAAAAATCTTATTGTACTACACATATTTGAGTCAATTGCCTTAAATTTCTTTCTGAAAACACTCAGGGGGTGACCATACACAAATCTTTGTACAGCTGTTTCTTATATTTTGAGTTTTTGTTTTAAGAAGATGTACCTTGCTGACGATATTGTTCTCTTGCTGCCAGAGCAGACTATTGGTCTTCCTACATTTTTACCATCGCCACTAGGATAAATTAAATCCCACATGTAATCCCCAAACTAGGACTAACTTTGAGATAGTAACAGCATAAGCTACTCCCATCTCAAAGCTCATATATATCTGTAAGTATAATTGCTTCTTAGAGGGACAGAAGATTAAATGAGGATTTGATTTTGTGGACACCCACAACAGTGGGGCTTTTACTAGTGCATAGCATTAGGATAAGGTCATGGCCTGCTTTTCTTTCTCTATCCTAAGTAGAGGAGAAGATCTGATGATGGAGGATCTGGTCAAGGCCAACTGCTTTCACTGCCCAGATCCTGACATGTGATTCTACCTTTTAAACCTTTCTGATTGAGACACCTGCAAAATTAAAAATAAAACCCGGGACTGTTCTATGTAGGTGAATGTGCAGCTCTGAAAACTGCCAGAGGTCCCGATTGGTCCATTTTTTCTGCATGGCTCTGTTCTTTGTTGTACTTTCTTCTCTCACCTCTCTTAAAGGATCTGGTCAGAATACAATATTCTTTACCTTTGGGAGCAACATCGGGCTCTCCTTTTGGTTCCTGACAAGGTTTTGTCCTCTGTCAGAGACCATGCTGTTCTCTTCTCTCTGAATCCTTGTTATCCTCCATCGACCTGCACCAGAACAGATGCTTTAAAAATGTCAGTTACTAACTGTTAGCAGTAGGGAAGACTGAGGAGAGGGGATCTGTGTGGAAACTCTGTACTGTTTACATAATTTTTCTGTAAACCTACAACTGTGCTAGTTGTACCAGTATCCACCTGGCATAAGAAACAGATGAATGCCAGTAAGCTAAGTATGTCCTCCCCTTTATATATATATATCTATAAAGGCCAACTGAAATAAAATGCTAATCACTGCCAGAAACTGCACCACTGCGTGTTAAGTGACTGGTTGGGGAAGTCCTATGTATTCTTTAGCAATTCCTCTCCCTTTTCCCTCTGCTTCTGTCTCTGAGAAGTTTCTCCAAAAAGAGCAAAGCAAACCACAGAGCTTGATTTAAGGGCCTCAGTTTTTTTGAGTTGTGGGATGTACAGCAGTGAGAGAAAATTATGTGCTACTTCTGCCATACACATTCAAAGGGTCTTATGCAAAGTTCAATAACTAGATATATTCCTGCTCTCCCTTCTCTTCCTCTCTTTTTAGCCCCCCTGAGATTTTTGCGCTCTCTTTGCTAGCAGTATTGCTCTGAGTGATGAGCACGTCAAATTCTCCTGCCTACCCTAGGAATTTCTGTTTGAATATCTGTCTCGAGGGAAGTCCTACTCCTGTTCTTCTCTACTTATTTTGCTTATATTTTTTAAGATCCCCAAGCTGCAATTTTTAAGACTTAAGTAGGTTCTCAACAATCAAAAGACTGTAGATACAATAGAAAATATTGAGTTAGAATAATGGCTTACCATACACTGATTGGCTCAAGGGAAAGGTTCTTGCAGGCAAGGAAAATTTACTTCCTAATAGTCAAAACTTTGACACCAGTTATGATTAAAGATATTTTCCTTTTCCGTGTGTTTTAGTTTGCTTAAGTAGGAAGTAGGAGTGTTTGTTTGCAAAGTGCTTTGAAACCGCATGGGGAAAGTGTGGCAGTGGCCTCATGGGGTTAATTAGGTGGGCCAGGATCTTATCTCTTAGCACTGTCTGCTGCCCTTTTGTCCCTCACCTTTTCTTTCTTGGGTTCCTGTTCCTCCTTTGGTTTCCCTGACTACTGAAATAAACTCATGAGTCTCTTTCTTCTGCTTACCCTCTGATTTCTTACTTAACCTTTGCCGTGCTCTAAGTCGTAATGGTGAGAATTAAAGAAGAAAACAAAACAAGTTTAAAAAGAGTTTATTGCAGAAGGAAAAGCAACTTTGAACGTTTAAAACAAACTACGATATTTTATTTTCACAAAGCAAAATGCTTACATACAGCATGAATTAGTAACCATAGCGCCATCTACCTTCATTTTTCAGCCATTTTTTATAGGCAAGATAGAAAGTGAAGCTCTTGAAGCCCCTTTCTTACAATAAGTAAATAAAAATAGACAGGTCTGTACTGACCAGAAATATTTGCGGGCAGTTTTGTGCCAGCTTCATGAGAGCCTTCTACTCATCTCCGTCATGCTCACCTGAAACCACTAGGCCACGTCGTGCCCTTGAGTGCTCTGCCATGACTGAGGCCATAGCACGACCTGGCTCCCTGGCGTTTCCTCCAAGCAGTGCCAACCTGGGTCAGCTCACCTCCAGGAGAACAGTTTTTGTGTTTGTTTTTTTAAAAAGTGTGTGGACTGAAGGGAATTTCATTCGGTTTAAAAATAGGAACTCCCCTCCTCCTCCTCTTTCACTCCCATTTTCTAACTCCCAAGGCCTCTCCCTTGAGAATGGAAGTAATGTAGTTCTTTTTAGCAAAAGGATTTGTTTCCTGCCCTCATGTAATGTAGGCCTTAGAGAAAATGGATTAAGTGACCTCAATTATTTTTTTTTTCACAGAAAAATCATGTGGAAAAGATAGGCTGCTGCTGTATCAGGGATCACAGGCAGAGAGCCTACCCAGTCCAGCCCGCTGAGGAATCTCTCAGGACCCAATATGTTTAAATGCCTTATGCCATTTGTCTCAACATCTTTGGTACATATAATTTTGTTGTACTCCTCAGGGATGTATTCTCCCATTGGAGATTATAGGCCATTTTCCATCCCTGGCCTTTCTCTTCCTCCGCATCTCTGCACTTGTCCAACCTCGGTTTGTCTCCATTTCTGAAGCCCTGTTCCACAGCAGGTCTCTTTTCAGGGCTTGAAGTCTTCTGGGCGGATTTTCATCTCCACCCGTTTAAGGGAATAGCTAGACCCATGCCAGCCATACCAGGTTATGCCATCCTGGTGCTTTTTGTGCTCTCCGAGGCGGTAGTACACACCATTGAGGTTGGAGTCTGTGCAGCAGTTGTACCAGTATCCACCTAGCACAAGAAACAGATCAATGCCAGTGAGCTCAGTATGTCTTCCCCTTGGAAAGTAGATGGTAGCCCAGACATCAGGGATTTTTGTATGTAAGCAGTCCGAGCCCATATCAACAAAACAAAACAAAACAAAACAAATAAACAAAAAAGACAAAGCTAGAACACCAATAGTACAGTTATAAATTCATTCTTTCTTCTTAAGTGGGATTATGGGCTTATACCTAAACACACACACACACACACATACACGCCCAAACTTACCTTTACGGAGCTGTGCACATTTGTCCAAGCAATTATCATTGTCCTTGTCCTTGGTACTGAAGGCTGTGTTGTTATGATAGAGGAGGGCATCATTCCCCACGTTGCCACTGAAGTTCCCCAGGAAGAGGCGATAGCTGTTCTCTTCATTGCCCAGAACAAAGTGGCTGTACTCAGCATAGCGCACGTTGCCCTCCCAGTCCTGTCAGGGGGAGTCAGAGCCTTAGAGAAACTGCAGCAGGGCTTCATTTCATCTCACTGCTAAGACCCAACCCTGTACACCTCTCTGTCCATTATCACTTGTTTACTTCTGCTCCATACTAACCTGGAAATCAGAAAGCCAAGATCCTAGATCAAATTTCTCTCTTGAGTCACCATAAAACCTTAATTGGTCTCTCTGTATTCCTTCACTTCCCTGGCTATAAGGTGTAGATTTACAATTTCACTCTGTCTCACTCAAATATGTCAAAAAAGTAATGTGCGAATATAAAGTGAGTGCTTCCAGGCCTTTGACATAGGGCACCAACCAGTATCAATAAGCTTTACACATAAAGGACCTCGTTCCCCAGACCAGATTAGAGGCAGCAGTGTTTCAGCCCAGCTAACTGTTGGACTTGCTCTGCTCTGGCCTGGGCTAGCTGCCTCCTCATGCCACCTATAGTTCTGCTTTTGTGCAAAATAGGGAAAAAAACTATTCTTCCTCAACTGTACTGTAACCTGCAGGAAAACCATAATAATCAATATGCAAATCTTGGTGGATAAGCATAGGAGCATTGCCCCCAGAGCAGGGCACCATTCTGTGTGGTCACCCAGGCCCAGTCCCAGGGAGCCAGGCCCCATGTTCACCTCCATTTCCACACGTAGCCGGGTTGGCCGTCTGGAGAGCCTGTGGATGTGTTCATTGCCCAGCCAGAAGTCCCCACGGACGCTGCCAAAGCCCTGCTTGTACTGCTTCCAGTCCTGATAGAAGGAGACAAGGCCACTCTTTCGTCTCTGAATGGTGGTCCAGCCACCACCTGAAGTCTGCATGTCACAAAACACCTAGAACAAAGAGTTGGTCTGGTCAGGGCCTAGCAAAGATAGGCAGCAGGAGTGTGCAGGCGGGGCTCACCATCTTTTCCCACCCTTGCAGAACCAGTGAGTATGTGCATTTCCACAGTTACGCTGGCTCACTGGTGGCAATGGCTCTACCCCAGTGTTGGCCAGCTGGGGCAGGGCAGTGGTTTGCTGGGGAAGAATTAGCAGATTTGAGGATGTGAGGAGCATGTATAATTTGAAGGGGAAAAAAACAGGTATTTCTGATGTGCCCCCTTCACAGTCTCTCTTGTTTCCTTCTCCAAAGGATAACTACTCTAGGGCTTGGCAAGAGAGCTAAACTAGCTAGGTGGTAGTTAGAGGGTCTGGGTTGTTTTTTGGGGTTTTTTTTGCCCATAAATTGAGTGTTTGGTATCTCTGGTTTTGGGCATGTTTGCTTCTCTGTTTTGTGTTTCCCTTTCATTTTACTAGAAATAATCCCTTTTGTCTCCATCCCTTTGAGGGATGGGTAGTGTACTGTACTGGACCTCACCTCCAGCTCAGGGCTGCCCAGGAAGTCATCGGGAGGAAGTTTATATGCTCCAGAGATGTAGTAGTTCTTCTGGTAAAGGGAAGAGCAGTCATAGATGGCGTCTACAAAAGGAGCAAACCGCAGAGGTGAGCATCCAGACTCGGGCCCAGGGCAGGCAGGACATTCCTGCTGCAGCTAAACCGAATGTGTCAAAACTGAGACTTCATTTTGACCGTGGAATTATTATTGGTGTTAATTGCTGGGTAGTGTCTGGATTTGGGAGAGGTGTGCAGAGAGCAAAAAGTGGTGCTTTTTGGCCTCTCTAGTGGTGGGGCAGGAGAGTGGGAAGACCTTCACCTGGGTGCCGTCAACAGGACAATCAGACAGACAGTTGCAGGCTCACTATGAAGACTCCTACTATCATCCTAGGCCATGAATTCCAGAAATGTTACAATATGTGAGCACCATGGATTCTGATATGTATTGTAACTGATGCTACCATTTAATAGATTCAGACTTGTACAGCTAACCTGGTACCAGCTAGACATGAGTATCTCATAGGGTCTGGTTTTATTGGTGGTGGGTGGTTGGTTGGTTGGTTTTTGTTGAGGTTGCTATTTAGAGGGTAATGGCCACTGCCAACCACGACCTTAATTAAGGGAGATAGATTTTACCATCTTCTCTTTCCCTTCTTAATCCAACAATGCTAGAATGAAATGAAAACACTCTGAGGAACCTTGAGGCCCTCCCTTGGCAGTATTTATAAAACAAGAAAACGAGAGCATTAGACAGGCTGAGTTTCACTCTGGGTTGATTTCCTTGACTGCCCTTGGGGCTACTGCTTTATCCCTATTTTGTATCCCTATTTTGAATATCAGAGAGCATAGTGAGAGAGCCAGCCTTTCCTGATAGGATTCAAAGTGGGGAATCTTACTGTCCAGGAGACGCTTCCTGCCTCTGTCTTGGGATTCTTGTCTTGGTGGCCGCTCCTGTGGGCTCTTAGAGAAGAGCACAAAGGTGTCGACTATCATCTCAGCCGTAGTAGTTGTCTGAGGCTGCTTGGCTCCCTTACAGAGCCCCCTGGGGAACGTGCACGCGTCTGTGTGCCTTGGCCGTCAGAGTGCTTCGATTCCTGTTACTGATGAAAGCATCTCAACTTACAGCTTTCTCCAAGGGGGTACCTAC
>JAQZBX010078704.1:0-14078 GCA_029593785.1 Cabassous unicinctus
CCAGGCAGGGGAGAAAGGCCTGTGAATCTTCATCAGTTTCTCTGGGCAACTACATTCTAGGCCTGCATGAGTTGGATTATTCCACACAGCTGTCACTCTGTCCCTAACCCTGGCAAAGGAGAAAGTTGGGAGAAGCTTCATTGGTCCTTAGGGCAATGAGGGAAGTTTGAGCCTCCACAGCTTATAGCACCAACTACATCCTTGGCTCCTACTACACAAACAGCAAGGGAGAAAGGGCAGAAAGACCTAAACTAAAAAGAAAAACTGCACAGAGAATAAACACTCTAGTAATCCAGATGCCAAGACACCAACAAAAAATTACAAACCACACCAAGAAATAGGAAGATATGGCCCAGTTAAAGGAACAAGATAAGCCTCCAGATGACATAAAGGAGTTGAGAGAGCTAATCATAGATGTTCAAACAAATCTCCTTAATAAATTCAATGAGATGGTGAAAGAAATTAAGGATATTAAGAAGACATTGGATGAGTGCAAAGGAGAATTTGAAAGCATACACAGAAAAATAGCAGATCTTATGGGAATGAAAGATGCAATAAATGAAATTAAAAATACATTGGAATCATCTAATAGCAGATTTCAGGAGGCAAAAGAAAGGATTTGTGAGCTTGAAGAAATGGCTCCTAAAAGTGAACAGACAAAAGAAGAGATGAAAAAAAGTTTGGAAAAACTTGAACAAGGTCCCAGGGAACTAAAAAAACAGCAAAAGATGTGCAGACATATGTGTTGTGGGTGTCCCAGAAGGAAAAGAGAAGTGAAAAGGGGCAGAAGGAATATTTGAAGAAATATGGTAGAAAATTTCCCAACCATATTGTAGGACACAGATATCCATGTCCAAGAAGCATGATGTACTCCCATCTGAAAAAAATCCATATAGACCAACTCCAAGACTCATACTAATCAGAATGTCAAATGCCAAAGACAAAGAGAGAATTCTGAAAGAAGCATGAGAAAAGCCATGCATAACATATAAGAGATACCCAATAAGATTACGTACTGATTTCTTATCAGAAACCATGGAGGCAAGAAGACAATGGTATGACATATTTAACATACTGCAGGAGAAAAACTTTCAGCCAAGAATCTTATATCCAGCAAGATTGTCTTTCAAAAATGAGGGTGAGTTTAGAATATTCACAGATAAACAGAAACCGAGAGAGTTTGTGACAAAGAGGCCATGCTTTTCAGCCAGGTTGTGTTATAGCCTGAAAAGAAAAGACATGAGAGAGAGGCCTGGAAGAGAGTCTAGAAATGAAGAGTATATCAATGAAAGTAACTAAATGTGTCTAAAGGTGAAAATAAAATATGACAGATAAAACCCAAATATTCAGGAATATACTTAACCAAAAATGAAAAACAATTGTATTCCGAAAACTACAACTCATTGTTAAAAGAAATTTACAAAAAACCTAAATAATTGGAAGAACATTCCATGCTCACAGATTGGGAGACTATCATTAAGATGTCAATTCTACTCAAATTCGTATACAGATTCAATGCAATCCCAATAAAAATTCCACCAGCATTTTTTAAATAAATGTAAAACATGGTTATCAAATTTATTTGGAAGAGTAAGGGGTCCAGAATAGCCAGAAACCTATTAAGGAAAAATGGAGGACTCTCATTTCTGGACTTTAAGTCATATTACCTAGCTACAGTGGTAAAAACAGCATGGTCCTGGCATAAAGTCAGACACCTAGACCAATGGAATTGTATTGATGGTTCAGAAACAGACCTTCACATTTTTGGTCAAGCGATTTCTGACTAGCCTGTCAATCCCACCCAGCTCAGGCAGAACAGTCCATTCAACAAATGATGCTGAGAAAACTGGATATCCATAGCAAAAGAAGAACACAGGGTCCCTGTCTCACACCTTATACAAAAATTAATGCAAAATGAATCAAAATCCTAAATATAAAAGCAAGGACCATAAAGCTTCTAGAATAAAATGTAGGAAAATATCTTCAAGACCTGGTAGTAGGTGTTGGAATCTTAAAGGAGATAAGAGGAGGACTGAGGTGGACTACTGATATTTAATGTATGTAGAAGTTTTAATTAGCTTTACTGTAAAAGTGTGGAAATGTACAGTTGATGGTAACACATTATAGTGAATAAAAGTTGGTTTATAAATGGGGATGTGACTGAAAATGGTAGTCTAGGGATGTAAATGCCTATTGACAGAAAGCTAGAGAATAATCTAGGGACTGAATAGCACAGTTAACCGAGAGGTGCATGAGAATTGTGGTTGATGCTACAGATGCAAGAGTGTCCTTTGTGATCTAGAGCAGAGGTATATAAATATTGCAGGGCGGTGGGAATGTTGAGAAGCAAGGGAAAAATTTGACTGGAGTGATCTATGGACTGTGTTTAACAGTAATAATGTAATATTCTTGCAGCTATGCCAAAGATGTACTGTGTTGATAATGGGGGAGTATGGAAAATGTGTCAAATGTACGCTAGGGACCTGGTAATAATCGGATGATATTATCTCATAATTTGTAACAAATATTCTACTATGGTGTAGTGGGTTGCTAGAGCCGTGTTACTTGGCAATTCTGCACATACGCATGATTATTTTGTTAAATTTACAACTTTTGTCATAAAAATATATTTAAAAATAATAATAAGGTAGGCTGGGGGAAAAATACACCAAATGTAAGATAAGGACTATAACTAGTAGTAAGATTTTGATAATATTCTTTCATAATTTGAAACAAATATCTCATGACAATGCAAGGTGTTGGTGGAGGGTTGA
This sequence comes from Cabassous unicinctus, assembly GCA_029593785.1. NCBI lineage: Eukaryota > Metazoa > Chordata > Mammalia > Cingulata > Chlamyphoridae > Cabassous > Cabassous unicinctus. The sequence goes on from JAQZBX010078704.1 coordinate 2,775, forward strand.
TGTATGTGTCCCTGCATGATGTTATGAATGTTTGCTTTGTAAGTTCACAACTTTTATTATATACTTATTGTTTAGGTATGTTCATGTATAAATGATATAAAAAAAATAATAGGGTAGGTTGGGGGAATATGCTTTGGTTAGTAGTAATATTTTGAGGATGCTCTTTACTTATTAGTTAAAATGTTAAACAACAATACAAGGTATTGGTGATACGGTGAGGTATGAGAGCCCTGTATGATGTTATGTATGTTTGTTTTCCAAGTTCACATCTATTGCTATACATTTATTGTTTATTTATGTTCATGTATGAGTGATATACTTCAATAAATTAAAAAAAAAAAAAGACAGGGAATTTTCTTAGTTTGCCATTGGGCTGTCCGAAACGGGTTGAATTTTCTAATGGGTATTTTAGTAACGGTAAAAGTTTACTTTTCTGAGGCATGAAATGTTCACATAAAGGCATCAGCAGAGATGCTTTCTCATCAAAGTCAGCTACTGGTGATTCTGGTGTTCTGTCATGTGGGGAAGAAAGATGGTGGCCAATCTCTGCTGAGTTCCCTTTCTCCCTCTGCAGAATCTACTGTCTTCTGGATCCCAGCTGCAGATTATCAGGCATAGGGCTCATTTCTTTCTGGGCCTTCTCTCTCAGTCTCTGTTGTTCTTCTTTCTTCCCAAACTCAGCTCTGGCCTTTAAGGCATATAGCTCACCTCTTCAACCTTGAGCTGCTCCATGGGCCCAGCCTCTTGGGAGCTTTGTGCTTAAGCTTTGGCTGTGAACAATCCTCAGAAATGGTGACTACCTTTCTCAGTCTCTTTGTCTCTGTGTCTCCCTCCTGGCATTGTTTCTTTGCTATTAGGATGCTAACTTAAGTCCTGATTTTGGCTCATTTTTTGTAACTCCTCTAGTATCTTATTTGCCAAGAGACAAATAGGAATTGCTTGATAAGTGCAGTGTGATTTGAATGAATAAACATATATATAGTCTGATATATAGGTAAAGTTTGCACTAATCATATGGCTTTGGGCTCATCAAAAATTCTTTCTTTCTTAATTAAATGATTTATAAAATGAGACAATTTCATTAAGTGATAGTAACATGATTCAGGACTAAATTTCTATGTTTTTAAACTTGATTATTTGTACCATTATTAGTGGGTACTGCAAATAAATCTTGAGGAGATTCTATATGAATCGAAAAATTTAAGTTTTTCTTTCATGCCAGATTATTTTTATCTCACTTGCATAAATGATATTCACAAATTACACCATCTTTTAGTTTTATTACATCTATTATATTCAGGATGAAATATCTCTTTTGGTTTCATTCCAGAAAGATAAGTGAGCATTATAATTCATACTTGACACCAGGAAATACATGAAAATCCTCTGTACTTTTAGCAACATATCCCAAATGATTCTCACATTTTTGTTTTCCTAGAATTATTAGCACTGGAAACAGGATTCTTGTGGAGCAGGAAAATGAGCTTTCTATTCCAAGGCAATGTGGGTGTGGTGGTTTAAAGTTGTATGTACCCCAGAAAAACATGTTCTTAAATATGCTCTTGAGTGTGTGGATCCATTGTAAATTGGATCTTTTGATAAGGCTACTTCAGTTAAGGTGTGACCCACCTCATTCAAGATGGGATTTGATCCTATTATTGGAGCCCTTTTTAAATGGATTGAATACAGAGAGAGAGTGAGAAAACCATGGAAGATAGAAGCTGAAAGCAAGGAACCTTGAAGATAAAGGAGAGACCAGCAGTCATGGATGATGTTTGCAATATGGCAGAGGAGCCAAGGATCGTTGGTAGCCACTTTTCAATAAGAAAGCATTACCTTGCTCATGACAGATTTGGACATTTTCTCAGCCTCAAAACTGTAAGATAATAAATCTCATTGTTTAAACCTGACCCATTTAAAGATATTTGCTTTGCACAGCCTAGGGAACTAAGTAAGAAATTTGGGACCACCTAAAATTCAAAGGAAGTCATTATTTCTATTTGTGAAATAAGCATTTCATTATAACCATAGGGAAAAGGGCAGTAATCACAATATGGATAATAGACAAGAAGTTTTCTTAATGTAATCAAATCATTATGAATTCAACTTCATGAAATTGAGTAAGATTATTATTATCTCATTAATAATGTTTGGAAACAAGTTTTAAAATTTTCATTCAGATTTATGTTTCTATCCTGCCATGACAGAAATGAGCAGATTTCCTGAGGTGTAAGAGAAATCAAATACCTTTGCTTGAAGTCACTATGAACATTGAGCAACAGGAAAATCCTCCAAAACTACAGAATAAAAGGCAAAAGTATAACAGCTGAAAGAGAGATACAGAGTTAGACAGAAAGATATATATTTAGATAGATAAATTTTTAAAACTTCAACTCTAACAGAATATTCAGAGTGAAAATCTCTTCTGTGTGATGCAGTGTTTTATAATGATTAAGACTTCATGAATGTTAGTATTTCTTTTCTTTTTCAGTTTTATTCATGGTAAAGTTCCAATTAATATTAGAGACAATTTCATTCGATGCAAAATATTTCCTAATTGTAGTAATTACATGTAAAACATGAGTTTTTAACTTCATAAAATCCTCTTATATTTGTTTCCAAGAATGGATAAGAATTTACTAACACAAAAGTTTGGAAAGCATAGTCTGGACAGAGCTTTTATTACAAAGATCCAAATTATAGAGCACATAATATATTCTAGAAATTTTAATTAGTCTAATTTAGAGAATTTTTCTTTTCAACCAGGTTTAATATTTATGTTCTACTAATAACAGAGTCATTGTTCAATAAAACATAATTAATATATCATCTCCCAGTTGTACATTAATTTCAATTAATACTTCTGTGATTGGGGAATTTTAATGGAGTCCTGGATACAGAGGTAAATATTTCTTTGTGCTGTATGGAAAGAATCCTAAACTGTTGTTGAGGAAATAAATACATTGTATCCAGCAGTGACAGGCCAAATGTCAGAGGAGAAGGAAAAAAAATCATTTCCATGAACTTTTGAGGCCAAGAGAGAGTCCCTGGGATCAGGGGCAGCTAAACATTTTGCTGTCTCTCTAATCTCAGTTGAAAATTAGAATGGGATGGCAAGTCTGACCCAGCTCTAAGGATCATTGCCATGCCAAAACACACACAGACACACACAAACAGACAAAACTCATGCACACATGCATCTACATGCACACTCATACACTCCACACTCACTCACTCACATGCTAATTTCTAAAATAGGGTGCCATCCAATGGTGTATCTTGTCTTTACCTAGAATCAAAAATTCAATATTGAAGTTACACTGGGGCCCACATGTATTTACTTTCACAGTGAAGAAGAAAGAATGATGTGTTGTGTGAGGGTTAAAACTCAGGCAGCAGCCTGTGAAGGTTAACTGCCTGGGCAGCCGCTCAGCTGCTAGATTAGCTTTTAACCTTGGCTCAGTTTCTTGTGTTCCTTCCATTCAGTTTGCCTTGTATCCAATTCATAAGACCCTCAGTCCAATACACATATTTCCTGAGCACAGCAGAAATAATTCCAGAGAACTGCATTCTGTGTTCTTTTTGTATAACTTTGAATGATAAACTGTAGTGTATAAATAACTCTGCAAATAAAGAGCGGCCATGCATGCTTGTTTATTTGCTTGCTTGCATGCTTGCATACATGCTTACTAGCCTCTTTGTCTGGAGCAAACTTCAGCTGTACTGGTATGAACAAGCTTCCTTCTCCGCCTCGGTTCTTTCTCCACCTACCTTCCTCATGAGTTCCCGAAGTGGACGCAGTGCACACAGTGCACAATTGGGATGCAATGGACACGTGTTTAACACTAATTGTTTTACTCTGTGTTCTCCAGGATATCAGTGGATGATATTTTTACTCCCTGTTGCTAATTTTCATGTGCCGGAGGTACCAATTACTTCCATGAAGTAGGACAAGCAGTGTCGAATTTTGATTGCTCCCAATGAAGAAAACTGCTACTACAGGGGAAAACACATTTTGAGAAACCATTCTGTATGGGGTGCTCTTGTATGATTGGCTCCCATATTTTTTTGTGCCTTTTATTTGATGTTCCTATATGAATTGCAACTCATCTTGGGAATAACTCCTCTTTTTACTCTTCCTTCTTATTAGTCTTCTAGTGTACTAAGCTGATTAAATCCTCCTGAATGCAGATTATTTACTGAATATTTTGAGTTGGGTTAAAAGGGGAAATATCTTTGGAGGGTAAAGATATTCAAAATATGAAGGAAACTATCCATTTCTTCATCCAAGAGTTTTTTTATCTGACTAAGAATTTGTATTAGGAACTCTTTAATATGCTGGATATATGGCAGTAAACAAAACAAGAGTGTTCTGCCCTTGTGAAGTTTATATTCTGGTCTGAGGAAATGTCAATTAATATAATAAATAAGAGAAAAGAAGAAAATAGATATGGGAGGAAATAAAGTAAAGTCTGAGCCGAGAAATATTGAAGTGGGTTGGTAGATGTGGGCATCAATATTTAAACAGCTGAATTTGATGGGTCTGATTGAAAAAAATAGCAAAAAAAGGCAATGTAAAGGGGGTTAGGGAGAGCCATGCCTTATTCATGGGAATAATGTTCCAAATAGAGGGAAATGGATTTGGGGGCATGGTTTGAATTTTTGAGCATCAGTGAGAAAGCCCTCATGTCTGGAGCAAGGTGAAACTGGGAGCAAGCTTTAGATGATGAGGATACTGATCAGTGGAAGGCCAGGTCATGGAGAACTACAGGGAATTGTATGGAGTTTTATTTTAGGCTAAAATGAGAACTCCTACAAGTCTTTAAAGACAGGTGTGCTATGACTTGCCTCTTTAAAAGTCCACAGGATATAGACAGTAGATGCTCAGGGGTGTAGACAAACTAGGAGATTATTACAAAGTGCTTGGTGAAAATAACTTTTTGGATCTAGGTGGTAGTAATGGAGATGGTGAGAAATGCTCATATTTAGGATATGTTATGAATGTAATTATACTAGGATTTCCTGGAAGATTGAAGAAAAAGTGGGAGGGAAAGTGAATAGGATAATGGCAGATATTTGTTTTGTCAAACTTGATGGGTAGAATTTTATATAGTGATCTGGGGAATGAGTAGATCAAATTTTGGAAGTCAAATTTAGAAGTACAGTTTTGAGCATGTTAGATTTGACATATTTATTACACATCTCTCATAATTATGGAAAGTTAACACTGGAAATAAATTTAGGCATCTACTAAGTGTGCAATTGTTTATATGAATTTCATGACCAGAAATTCCATGGAGAGATTTCTGGTAATTTCTGAAACCTCTAAAACTTTGCGTGTCTATACAATGTGCATTTTTATGTAATGTTTTTTTTTATTTTTTTTATCAGGGACCTGAAGAGGTCCATGATTCCAAAAACCTAAGAGATCTTCGTTATTAGGTGATAAAGCAGACAAGGAATAGATGGGTTAGAGAATATATACATAAGCTCCTATAAGTGGTTTTTAGGGACACAAGTATAAGAATACAAGTCTCGAAGTAAAATAATGCTCTTGTCTCTAGTAAAGTTGTCTCTCACTTCCCAACAAGATGTTGATGATCCCATGTATCCAAATATATGTCTGTAAAAGAATTGCTAATCTCTTCTCTCACTATATATATGAGAGATGAGGTTACAATTTCTTATATTTCTGATGGATTCTGCAAGAGAGTTTATCAAACTGGAGACATAGAATGTGGTTGCCAGAAAAAAGTTCAACCAAAATTTTTTCTTGAGAATCCAGGGAGGAAAGTCCAAGCTCTTAATATAATGCAGTTGGTTCATTTTGGAGCTGAGTGATGAACACAGGATTGCAATTACGGCCAATAAAATTTATGGTTCCAAGATGCCATTCTTTTGTCAAATTACATGAGGTATGTGACAAAAATATTAAAACCAATATTTAGCGCAGCTCTGAATGACAACCCAACCTGGTTTTACACTGCCTCCTACCATTAAAAGCTTGGCTTTATTTTACTTCCCCAGGCTCAACTTTTATAAATAATTCAGTTCTTATTTTTCTCATTCAGAATAAAAATATCTAGAGTTGTTAAGTATAGTTTTATGTTCAGACACTGGTCTATCCGTTTCACCTATATTTTACTTATTAATTAGTTCATCTTATAACTCATATTTTTCTTTCCTTTTCAGAGGTGAAGAATCTTTGATTTGAGGGCTGTTGAAACACCTTCCCAAGATTACAGAGCTTCCAAGGGGTGGAATCTAAATTTGAAATCAGGTGTCATTTCAATTATGCAATTATGTCTATGAAAGACTTGTCTGCTCTCAGCAGTTTTGTACAAGTGTTTATGTTTACTTTTCACTCTGTAGGGGCTGGAAGATCTAGAATAGCACCACTTACATGCCTGGAGGACAGCTTGCTGTCAGCAAGGAGCAAGAATCTGGTCAGAATTCTAAAACACTCAGTTTGGCTTCCTTCATAGTGGTATGATTCCAAAAGTGAGAAGAGCAGCTTTCAAACTACTTGAAACCAAACTACTTGAAGCCAGATGTGCCAGATTCACTGGACTCACCCTATGCTACAACCTATTGGATAAATAAACCACAAGGTCATCACAGATAAAGCGGTAGGAAAACAGACTCCACTCTTGAATTCGGGGACTATAAAGATGTGGAACCATTTTTTCCCCAATATCTCCAGATACCATTGAATATTGGTTTCTGTTATTTCTTATCTATTTTAAACATCAGAAGTTTGTAACTAAAATGCAAGGTGATGAAATTGTGATACAATTATATTGCACATGGAAGTCAAAATGATGACTATAATGTTGGATGTTTAACTGGGCTATTAAAAGGTTTCATCAAAATTATTTATGTACCAATTCCAGGACTTTGTTAACCCGAAGAGCTTTCTTACTATTTTGTTCTTAAATATTAATGACACAAAATCTCTTGAAAGTGCATATAAAGGATAGATAGCAAGAGGTGAGTTATGTTTTTGAGAACTATTTGTGGATAGAATAGGGGAATACAACTGAATTGTTGAGTGTAGCGAATGAGATAAGAAAAATTAGAAATCATGAATGATTAATGGGTATATACCATATGATAAATATTACTATGTGTTTAGGTCAGGGTGTTCACAAAATTCAAGCAAAATATTCAAGTTATTTTGAAACTGCTTTTCAATATATGAGCTATATTTTGAGTGCTAGCTCTACCCACCGTGATAAAGCCCATTTGGTAATGGCATTCATCTTTTTGTGTTTCTGATTTCTGTTTTCTAGTATTTTGTAGAGGATTTTTACATATATATTCTAAAGGAATATAGATCTGCAATTTTCTTGAGAAATTTTCTATGGTTTTAGTATTACTGTAATACTGGTCTCATTGAATGAGTTTGATGTGTTGCCTCACCATATATATATATTTATATATATATATATAATATAAAATAATACATATATATAGTTTTTGGAAGGATTTGAGAAAGGTTGGTGTTAGTTCATGGCTTCATTAATGAAACCATGTGGGCATATTACCTTGTTTAGCATGCCATAGAGTTAACAAGATTTCCTTGTCAGTTGCATTATTTCTGTATTATAATTAACTTCTCAAATCTTTTACTTTTGAAAATTATCAGTGATAAGTTAATAGGCTAACTATAGCAATTTCGTCTTTTCCATTTACAGATCTTTTTTTTTTTTTGTCATGATGCTTCCTTGAAGATCTACCATAAGCAAAAGGCCAGAATGGCTTTGTCTTCAGCAAAGGACTACCTCAGAGTCCTGTGGAAAAGGCCTATGCCAGGTACTTTGGGATATAGGCTTCTGAGAATATCACTTAACCAAGGTTGAGTTCATACCAGTGGATTGAGTTGGGATATCCAGAGCTTTAGTTGAGAATCATATGGGTACATGAGTCTGTTAACCAAGAAACGGTGGAAAAAGAATGAATTACAGTGGTCTGGATGAACTGATAAGGGCTGATTGCAGTTTTTGTTTGGAATTTTAATGATATTGTTCTAAATTTTGGATATACACAGAGCCTCTTCTCTTTCCTCTTAAGCTATCCATAACTAATAATTTAGTATACTCTTCTTTTTAAACTGAAATAAAGCATTTATAAATGATAACTTGTTTTCCCTGCCTGAGTCCTCCAGAATTCAGAAATTCTTATTGATTCTTATTTTCATAGCAATATAGTTATTCATATAGGTTCAGTAATAATCTGTCCTTTTTAACTAGAGAATAATTGGAAACATTCATTATGCAACCAAGACGTTGCTTGGAATATCATATTTGAGAATGATATTTAATCAGATATGACCAGACACTTTTATGAAACTAAGGTCAACCTTATGGAGCCAATTCTTACAAAGTCCATCTAGGAAAATTCACCTGGTATCTGGTTACAGGTATTCCAGCCTTACAAGTGAGAAGGCAGATCGCTTTCTAGCAGACCCAGGAAACTTAGCATATTTCATTCAAGTTGATAAGTATTCTAGGTGGCAAATTCTTGGCTTAACTTCCTAGCCTCAATGAACTTTTAAAAGCCCAAACTGAGATGCCTTATGTAAACCTTTCAGAAAAGCAAAATTACAAAGACCCGTATGTAAAATCAGTACTCTTGCATACCCAAGTAAATGAGCAAGTAACAAGTAATGAAACCCAACCTAATTTGTGATTAGGAATAAATTGTTTTTAGATATTTTTATTTTTAAAAATTTTGGTTAAAATATCTATAAAATTTGCCATTTAAATCATTTTTAGTTGTACAATTCAGTGGCATTAATAACATTCACAATGTTGTGCAACTGTAACCACTATATAGTTCCAAGCATTTTCATAATCATGGTTATTTTAAATATGTATCTGAAAACTTATTCATCAGGATCTTCTATGGATCTGTTTCTCTTGTTTATTGTCTATTGTTTAGCTTGGTTTCCAATCATGTTGTCTCAGCTTTTTAGATGCCTCATTACTTCTCATTTTATCCCAGGCATTGAAAATTGAAGTGATAATTTGAAGCCTAATATAATAATATTCTAGAGATGACATTTTTTTTTCTGCCAGATGAAAGGGAAATTAGCAATCCAAGATAACCTAAGTAAAACAGGTGCAGAGATGAAGGTCAATCTACTTTTGGTTCTTACTATCTTTATTGTTTTGCCCTTTGAGGTACTAACCCAGGTCTTGGTGATGGGTGTCACCAAGGGCCTTTCTCTGGAGAGCCTTGTATTGCCTTTTTATCCCAAAGTTTCTCAGCATGTTGCCCACCTTTTCTAGAATTGACTGATGCATCTTAGGGACAGTGGCTTTAAGAGTTGGGCTCATCATTCTGAGAACTCTTCATTTCTTTCATTATCCTAGTCATGCTTTCCATTCATATTAGCTTTCTTAAGATTTCAAAGAGATTCAAAAATTGTTCAATATTTCTTTTATTCTTAGTGAGGGAGATCATCCAAATAATATAGATCACTATTACTGGAAGCAGAACTCCACATTGTGTATTTTTTACATGATACCATTAATATTTGAGGCACTCCTTGCTCCTTGGCACAACAGTCTCAATGCTCACTGCTGGGGAAGCCATGGACACATGCTCAGTGGTCAATTCCCAGCACTCACCGACCTTCTTTTTTTATTGTGTGCAGATGTTTCAGTCTGTTTGTATTCCACAGGCTAGGGAAGATGTTAGGTCTAATGAAAAGGCCAGAATATACCTTAAAGTGGGAAACCAGGAGCATTGAGACCCAGAAGATTTTAGGGCACGAACTCTTAGTGTCAGGAGCCGCTCCCTCTGGGGTGGATAAATACTCAGCACTCAAGCAGCACAGATTTGTCTCTTCTCTCTGATAAGAAGTGGTGTGTGCAATGAACCTAAATGGAGCGGTTGGCCTCCTTGGGAGACCATCAACGCTGGGAACTCTTCCTTTGCTCTTTTGGTCACTTTGTGTTTTGTAAATAATAAAGCAATCAGTTGCTGAAAGTTTCTGTTGGGCCTGAGTCCGTGTTCCCATGATATACCATATAGGAAATACTACACACTCACTTTATACTTTTCATGCAGTAGACCTTAGTTCTGTTATTTTTTCAAAGAGTCCTGGTCTTTTAAGAAGAGAATGGTGTTTAGAATTCAAATTATCGGTGTTAGGCATGCTGAATGCAATTGGAGTGTCATTATTTCTAGTTGGAATGCGATTATTTCTAGGTCATCTTGGAGGAGAGAGCAAGGAACTATGCTTTTTAAAAGATACAGTTTAAATTTCTATTTGTAATTTAGCATTGCAATTTATTTTCTTAGCTCCATTTTTTAATCTATTTTTTTCTTTTAATTAAAATCTTGGTTCCTAATAATTAAAATTTACTCAATGCTTTACCCTACAAGATATATAAAATACTTCTGAAATCATAATACCAAGATTACTACTAATGATTTAACTATTGATTGAAGCTTAAGAAACACATTCTTTAAATACTTCTTAAACCTACACGGAACTTAGTGTAGGTTTGAGAAGTATTTAAAGAAGGTTTTTCAAAAGTTATTTGATGTAATTCTTTTTACCCATGATTAAAAACATTTAGATTTAATTTTTTCCTTTTTGATTTCATTTCTTTCAGTTTTTGCTTCGTGCATTTTTAATGTTATTATATGCATAAATATTTAGTATTGTTTTGTCTTCTTGATGAATTAATACTTTTATCATTATATAATGACTTTACTTATTCCTAGTAATATTCTTTCTTTATAAAATACTTTGTCATATATTAACATAGCCACTGAAACTTTCTTTTAATTAGTATTTGCATGGTACATTTTCACCTATTGCTATAACTTATTTTTATCTATATTTAAAGTACATTGCTTGTAGATAGCTTGTAGTTTGCTCTTATGTTTTTAGCCAACCTGATAATCTGTGCTTTCTAATTTTGTGTTTAAATAATTTTCATTTAAAGTGATTATTGCTAATATTATATTTAAGTCTATTATATTGACATTGTTTTATATTTGTACAATCTCTTAATCCTTTTTCCTTCTTTTTCTACCTTCTTTGGATTATTATTTTATAATTTCATAATGCATCTTTTGTTGACTTATTAGCTGGATTTAGTTTTCATTATTTTAGTGGTGACTTTATGTATTATAGTATGCATCTTTGACTTTATATACTTCACATATAGAGTGAGAATCTAAGAAGAGCATACTTCAATTTCTCCCCTCCTAATCTTTGTATGATGTTTCATTTTGCTTCTACAGATGTTAGAAACTTTTCATTACATTGTTGTTATTTTCTGA